>VSMD01080313.1:0-42296 GCA_008750895.1 Mirza zaza
CGGTTTTACATTCCGGTAACTGCTCAGCCCAAGCAAGTCCGATCGGGGTTCTCCAAGGCCAGCTCTCTGAGGCCACAGCCTTGAGGGACCCCAGCAGCAGCTGAAGGCAGGGTCCCCCGTCACGCCACAGGGCAAGGGCTACAAATCAGCCCAGTCTTAGGACCTGATCATTCATCTAGGGGTGTACTTGCCTTCCAGCCCCTCGGGGGCCTTGGCCGACACTCCTCGTTCTTGGTTTCAGATGATGAGTTTCCCAAAGAGCCCCTTCCAGGCCCAAAGTCACTTTGATGTCAGTGGAACCATTGGTGGCCTCTGTCTGACCAGCCCTAGTGGACGGCTCATACCTGTGAAGAATCTGTCGGAGAGTATCGAGGTAGGAATTGGGGGTGTCATCACAAGTCGGGTGGCATTTCTTTCTTTTCAATTTGGTTGGGATCAAAAGTTGTTTGGTTATAAGAAAAGAATGGTTAAAGAAAAGAGTCATTCAAAATGATCGTTACACTCACTCGAACATTGTATTTATCTTAAAAGTATAAATGTACGTTCATTTGTCAATTTCTAAGCTTTCCTGGTTATGTAAATCTGTTGATGGAGAGTTTAATCATCTTCATTGCATAAACCACCTTTGTAACAGCCTCCGAAATGTCTAGTTAGATTGTGTTTAAAGTTGAGCAAAAACGTAAGCACACCATGGTGCAATGTGAGTTCAGTTTTTTATAAGATTTTTTTTTTTTTGCTTCCTCCCCTTCCCCACTCCCAGCCACCATACCCGCCTAATAACAGTTTCTAGTGATGTCCAGGTCCTCATCCCTGGAGCCTGTGACTATGTTACCTTAAATGTAGAAGGGACTTTGCAGATGTGCTTGAATTAAAGATCTTGTGGGCCGGGTGTGGTGGCTCACGTCTGTAATCCTAGCACTCTGGGAGGCCGAGGTAATCCTAGCACTCTGGGAGGCCGAGGTGGGTGGATCGCTCAAGATCAGGAGTTCGAAACCAGCCTGAGCAAGAGTGAGACCCCATCTCTACTATAAATAGAAAGAAATTAACTGGTCAACTAAAAATATATAGAAAATATTAGTTCAGCATGGTGGCACATGCCTGTAGTCCCAGCTACTCAGGAGGCTGAGGCAGGAGGATTGTTTGAGCCCAGGAGTTTGAGGTTGCTATGAGCTAGGCTGATGCCATGGCACTCTAGCCCAGGCAACAAAGTGAGACTCTGTCTCGAAAAAAAAAAAGGATCTTGCAGCCAGGCGCGGTGGCTCACACCTGTAACCCCAGCACTCTGGGAGGCCAAGGTGGGAGGATCGTTTAAGCTCAGGAGTTTTAGACCTACCTGAGCAAAATCAAGACCCCATCTCTACTAAAAATAGAAATATTAGCCCGGCATGGTGGTGCACACCTGTAGTCCCAGCTACTCAGGAGGCTGAGGCAAGAGGATCGCTTGAGCTTGAGTTGGAGGTTGCAGTGAGTGTACTGCACTCTACTAAGGGCAACAGAGTGACACTCTGTTTCAGACAAGAAAAAAAAAGGAATTTGAGATGGGAGATTATCCCGGATTATCCAGTGGGCCCGAGGGAATCACAGGGTCCTTTTATGAGGGAGGCAGAGAGGGAGCTGGCTGCAGAAGAGGAAAGGGTGATCTGATGACAGAGCAAGAGGCTGGGGTGGTGTCAGGAAGGGACCGTGAGCTGAGAGACGCAGAGGCCAGGAAGCAGATTCTCCCCAGAGTCCCCTGCAGGGAGGCAGCCCTGAGAAAGTCACGTTGGACTTCCGCCTCCAGCACTGACAGATTCGTATTGTTTCAAGCCACCTGGTGTGGTCGTTTGTGATAGAAGCCACAGGAAACTAATGCAGTAGCAAAGCCCGGTGTGGACCCCAAGCTGCATGGCTCTGTACGGCAGCCCGGTGGCCCTGGCCGGCATCTTCTTCTCAGCACACCCTTGACGCGGTTGTTTCTGGGCAGATCCTGCTGCCCCGGCCTTCAGCAGGACACAGCGAGCCGACTGTGTTGGACCTGACCAGGCCAGAGGCTTTGCGGGTGAACGTGACTTTGGCAGAGGCAGCTTTGGGGATCCATCTGCACTGGGGACCCGGCGTCCCGCTCACACTCAGCCTGGGCTACGGCTACCACCCCAACGCAACCAGCTACGACGCCCAGATGCGCCTCCTGCCTGCAGCGGCTCCAGGTAGGCGTCCGTGGTCATGTCTTTGTGTCCAGCTTCACCTGACAATCAGAGGCCTCGGTCCCCCTCTCCCTTGCTGCTAGTCCCCATGTCAGTGCAGTTTCAGGCTGACCCGGAGCCCTGCGTCCTGCAGATGAGCCGTCCACGTGGATCCTGGGCCCGCAGGACCTGCACTTTGGAGAAGGCATCTACTACTTGACTGTGGTCCCCGAGTCTGGCCTGGAGCCAGCCCCCGGCAGGGACCTCACTGTTGGCGTCACCACCTTCCTGTCCCATTGTGTGTTCTGGGATGAGGTCCAGGAGACTTGGGACCACGCAGGCTGCCAGGTGAGGAGAACGGAGTGAAGAAGGTGGCAAGGTAGCTTGGTAGGCCATGTCCAGCTCACGTGCGTCTCCTTTTAGTGCCTCCACGGGGCCTTTGCATATGCCGTTCCCTGTGCCTGGAACACCTGCCCCCCTCCCACCCCAGCCAAGGAAACTGTGCTTCAGTCCCTGCCTAGGTCACATGTCCCAACCTAAGCTCCAGAGCACACCCGTCATCCCCAGCCCTAAACAGTGCTGTCATTTTACATCTACCTATGAGATCATTCAAATGACATCAGTCTCCCCCAGAGCACCGGGAGCCCCAGGAGACAGGAACAATGTGCTCTGTTCACCCCTGGGAACAAATGATCATTGAACCAGTGGACCAGTGACTCAGGAAGCCCTGCTGACGCTGGGTCACAGAGGGAGGCCAGGGTGTGATTTCCAAGGAAATGTGCTCAGAGCTGCGTCTTTGATTCCATGCCAGGTGCCATGTTCCACACTCTGCTTGCATTAGCTCATCCGTCTCCACAGTGATCTCCAAGGTAGTCGCTGTTCCCATCTTACAGGTGGTAAAACAAAGGCTCAGGAAACTCACCTAACTTGCCCCAAATCCCACTCCTCCTAAGTGGAAGAGCCGGGACTTGAACCCAGGTCTGACTGCAGGGCACGATTTAGCAATAGGTGGCTCTGTCTCCCCAGGGCTTGGCCAGGCCCGTTGAGTCCCCCGGGGGCACTTCGCTTTGTTAATTTAAATAAAATCCCTGTCTCAGCTCAGCCCTGTGCCCCCGGAGCCCAGGCCAGGGACAGCATCCTGTGGGCAGATGGTGGCTTTGGGGCCATCAGAGCAGTGTCTGGGGCACAACTCTTTCCTGTCCCCTCTCATGCCTTGGCTTGTGGCACCTCTTCCCTGAAAACCCTCCTCACCTACCCCTTCCTGGAAAACTCTGGTTCACCCTTTAGTCCCCTGCTTCTGTGTCACCTCCTCGAGGAGCCTCCCAGACGTCTCCCCCAGTTGGATTTCTGCAACATTCCACCCCCTCTCGAGAATGGCACTCTCCGCGTCAGGTTGACATTTACCGCACATCTGTCTCCATGCACTGGGACTTTCTTTCACTCACTCAGCAAACACCCACCGGGCACCCAGTGGTGGGGACACGATGGTAAGAAAAACCAGGGAGCTTTTGGCTGAGCAGAGGACACAAACAAGAGGCAAATGGCGCACACATGTCAAATGACAATGGTCACAAGAACCATAGGAAGCCGTGTCCCAACAGAGCCGTGAGAGGAGGAGACTTGGAACGAGCTCCTCCTGGGTTTGTTTCTGCCGCACGCGGGGAGTTCTCCAAAGCACCAAGGAGAAACTGAGGCATGTGATGTCTGAGAGATAGCGGTTCCCCACGCTCGTAGCACAGACCTTTGTGCCTTAGGAGCAAGCCCCAGGTGTGACGTACTCTGGAGTTCCCAGGCGACATGGGCTGTGCCATCAGACGGATGTAGGCTCAGTCCCACTGTTGGGTGATCTTGGACTAGTCGCCCCACCTCTCTGAGCCTTCCCATCCCAAATCACAAATAAAGGATGGCTACCACGTAGAGCTGGGGTGGGGCTTGGATGAGATTAGGGTTATAAAGTACTTAGCGTGGCGCCTGGCACATAGTGAGCGCTGCGTAGATTAGAGTGACTGCTCCATTGAACCCTCTGAGTATGGGGAAGACGACATGGCACGTGAAATGGAAATCCTGGCAACAGTGCTCGTGGACTCAAGCTCGGCGCAGCATGGGAACAGATTGGGGAAGGACTACTTAGTGAACCTAAGTCGTTGGGAAGTTTCTAGCTTAGTTATATTATTAAAAGTACACAGCTGCTAATGCATCCATACATAAATAAGGGACGTGCAGAGGTCAGGTGTGCAAGTGTGTCATGGGACAGAAATTGTGACTAATCCACTGTTGTATACTTGAGGCTCATAATAGGTACAGACACACATGTATAGATTCAGATGTAGGTTTAGACTGAGATATAAAAATGTAGCGATCACCACAGAGAGTTTGATGAGGAGCCATACATAAGTAAATGGTTCACCAAGTTTGGGTGGAAACCACGACAAAATTAACTAGCCAAAGAAAGTTCCACCTCTCTGGACTGAGACCTTATCGGGGGTCAAGGCAGAATTATTGCCAGGGGTCTGAGAACCGGTCTCCTCGCATATGTATTTTCTCAAAGGTACTAAAAGTGCAGCTGCTGCCACAGGGGGGTCACCAGGTTAATTTCCACTGGTCAAAGGGCCCCTCGTGGTGAAGGTGACGAAGGCCGTTGGCTTCAGGGTCTGAGCGCTGAGGTCACCTGCTGGGGCGTCTTCTCTGAACCAGCCCCGCCCCCTCCCAGCGTGCCAGGTGTTCCCATAAGCTCGGCAGCTGCGTGCCAAATGCTGACCCGGGTTGGGAAACAGTGACAAAAACAACAGAGCAAACACGGAACCAAGACCCACCTGAAATTCCTAAGAAGCGGCTGGCACCAGGCGCGTGGAGGAGGCGGCAGCCTCTGTCCGGAGGTGCATGAAGGGAAACAGACCCAGCTGCCTGCTGGGGCAGGACTGGGCTGCAGGAGGCCCCTCCTCCCCAGGTGCTTGAGCAGAGAATGTTCTGGATGCCAGTTCTGTGCCCTCCCTCACTGCCTCCTGGTGGAGCTGGGGAGGCAGAGGCAGGGCTGCGTTGTGCGGTTGAGTTAAAGCTTCTTTATCCACCACAAGGCCCCGGAGGGTAATCGAGAGCTGGCCAAGGGGCCTGGGGGCAGCAGTGAAGGCTGTGAAGCAAGAGCACAGGTGGCTGTCCCTGCCCTGACCCCTCCTGTGTCCTCCCTACCCAGCTGTCCCATACCTCGAGGGACCACAAGCCCAAGCTCCACCCACACCTTCCTGGTGCTGAATGTCAGCTTAGGATTCAAACACTTGTCCCTCCCTTTTCTTCCCGTAGTTTCCCCAATCCTTTTGCTCTTCAGCAGAGGCTGACCAACAGTCCCAGCTTGCCCGGGACAGAGGGAATTCCCATTTGAAAAGCAAGAAAGTCCTGGAAAAACTGAGACGAGTTGGTCACTGTGATGGCCTCTCAGTGCCTGGCCCATCATGGGGCGCCAGGTGGCGCAGGAGGGGAACACACCACATTTGTGATAATGGTTGCTTAAGGGGTGGGGGAGAGACAAAGGGGACCCCAACTTGACCCACAATTCTTCTTACGTGAAAAAAGCAAAGCAGACTGGCAAAATGCACACGCCTGCCCTTTGGGAAGGATGAATACAAAGTTATCTGTTATAAATAATATTCTCTGCATTTGAAAATGAATTTTTAATTAAAAACTAAAAAGCCCGAGGGGCCATCCTGAAGCTGGTGTTTCCGCAGTGCCCCCCAACCACGCCCCGTCCTAGCGTCCACTGCTCAAGGTGAATGTCATCCCCTCCCTGGGGCTGCAGGGAGCCGGGGATGAGCCCCCAGAGCTTCCAACCTCTGCGGGGTTACAGGTGGGGCCGAGGAGCAGCCCCTCCCAGGCGCACTGCCTCTGCGACCACCTCACCTTCTTCGGAAGCACCTTCCTGGTGCTGCCCAATGCCGTCGACGTCCGCCAGACCGCTGAGCTCTTCGCCACCTTCGAGGACAACCCTGTGGTCGTGAGCACTGTGGGCTGCCTCTGCGTGGTCTACGTGCTGGTGGTGATCTGGGCGAGGCGGAAGGACGCTCAGGATCAGGCCAAGGTGAGGTGGTGCGGTCCCGGGGAAGGGAAGGGAGGAGCAGGGGGTGTCCCCTTGCAGGGGCTGCGGGGGATGGAGCCCAGGTGGTGAGCTGAGAGGTCAGCGGCTGGCCTGGCATGGACCCCTGGGGCTGTCTCAGGCAAACTGGCCCCTCAGCCTCTTTATGTACAAAACGTCCTTTCTCATCAAGCTAAACAGAGCGAGACTCTGTCTCAAAAACAAGAAAAAAGAAGAATGCACTTGTGCTTTTTTTTATCTTCCTAATATTTTTTACTAAAATCCTGCTTTTGTAAAAAGCAGCTCTCTGGCCGGGCGTGGTGGCTCACGCCTGTAATCCTAGCTCTCTGGGAGGCTGAGGCCGGTGGATCGCTCAAGGTCAAGAGTTCGAGGCCAGCCTGAGCAAGAGCAAGACCCCTTCTCTACTAAAAATAGAGAGAAATTAATTGGCCAACTAAAAATATATAGAAAAAATTAGCCGGGCATGGTGGTGCAAGCCTGTAGTCCCAGCTACTCAGGAGGCTGAGGCAGGAGGATTGCTTGAGTCCGAGAGTTGGAGGTTGCTGTGAGCTAGGCTGACGCCATAGCACTCTAGCCCAGGCAACAGAGCAAGACTCTGTCTCAAAACAAAAAATAATAAAGCAGCTCTCACTTGATGGCGTGAATAAGTAGCACTCATAATGAAGGGGTCTGGCCCTTTAATTGTTACAGCAGGGCTCTTCTAATGCTGTCCTCTGTCCAGGTGAAGGTTACAGTGCTGGAGGACAACGATCCCTTTGCCCAGTACCACTACCTGGTGACAGTCTACACTGGACACCGGCGAGGGGCAGCCACATCCTCGAAGGTACCTAACAGTGTGATTCTCAGTGCCAGGCACGCTGAGGGACACTGGGAATGTAATTATTGGGGTGGAGGAACCAGGGACTGCCCTATAGCCCTTGCAAATAACTATATGGGGAGTGTGGAAAGGTCTCCAGGAAGCATTTTATGAGTTCGAATGATCTTGAAGATGCGAATGCAGATAGTGTCACCCAAATCTGCATACAACTGAAAAACTAACTTGAGCAGGTCCAGCGTGGGAGGAGAGGGTTAAACGGGCTTCGTACGTTTGTGGCCGCTTGCAATGAAGCAAGGCCAGTGAGGCCCGATTACCAAGTAGAGCTGACTCTGGATTTCAGGTGACTGTCACCCTGTATGGACTGGATGGAGAGAGTGAGCCCCACCACTTGTCTGACCCTGACGCCTCGGTTTTTGAGCGAGGAGGAGTGGACGCCTTCCTACTCTCCACCCTGTTCCCCCTGGGGGAACTGCAGAGCCTCAGGCTGTGGCACGACAACTCAGGGGACCGGCCATCCTGGTGAGTCTGGGGCAGGCAAACCACGAGGACCTACACAGCACTGGACTCAGGGCTGGGCACTCTACATTTGCTGCCTCCCTGATCCTCACAAGCCTCTGCAAGACACATAGAATGGATCTCCATTTCACGGATGAGGAAACTGAGGGTCAGAGAGGCCCACTGTATTTCGTGGTCTACACAAACTGGGTCAGTACCTAGGAGAAAGACTGGAAGTTGCAGCCCTGGGGGTCTGGTGCCAGCCTCACTGTTGGCCCTTCTGTGCATCAACCTGTGACTCGCCCAAAGTCACACGGCTGGCAGGTTCAGAGCAAGGTCTTCCCTATTCTGTCCGAGCCCCAAATCAGGTCAGATGATGCCCTTGCAGTCCTGAGCCCCAGATGGATGGCGGACTCGCTCTCCGGTTAGACACACGTACGAGGACCTTGTTTTGTGCACTCCAGTATCCAACTTGGCTCTGCTCGATCGTGCCTGGACACTGGCCCTGGGCTTGGTGCCACGTGGAGGGGTTAGTAGTTGCAAAGACACCCTCTTGCAGCGTATTTGCAACAATGCGGCAGCTTCCCAGAGATCGCTCTCTATACTAGCTGCACTTCCTGCCTGGGGCCAATTTTGATCCACGCACCAAGGACAATCGAGGAAAAATACAGTCTCTTTCCAGGAGCTCTTATTCTTGGGTTTTGCAAAGGGGTTGCCTTTATGGTGTCCAAGGAAGTCTCACCGCCCCCACCCCCACCCCATCACACACACCTTATCCTCACATCTGTGGGTCCCTTCTCCAGGTACGTGAGCCGGGTACTGGTCCATGACCTGGCAATGGACCAGAAGTGGTATTTCCTCTGCAATTCATGGCTATCCATTGATCTTGGAGACTGTGTCCTCGACAAAGTATTTCCAGTGGCCACAGAGCAGGACAGGAAACGATTCAGGTACTTTTTTTAAAAAAGAAGCAAATTCTCATTACTTTGTTCTTTCATCTCAAGGGAAGTTGCGTTACGATCCAGTTGCAGCCAAATGAAAGTACGTTTCAGCTAGTGGGCTTGATGTGTGACAGTAATAATCAATCAGTTTCTCCTGTTGGGGATGAGGGCCTGGAGGGGCGTGGGTCCCCCCCAAACAAAATTGTTTTCCAGGTGGTGAGACTAGTAGGCACATTATCCTTATTTCCTTACCAATGTCGCTGAACAAAATTTTTTATATTAGTGAACAGACTGATCTGCATGGTGATTCAGTATCTGGCCATTTGGGGCTCCTTTTTGGTGGTGTTTTACCCTAGATAGACCTTTCAGCATGTGCTTCCCTTGGTTACTCACTTCCCCTTCCATCCCCTCTGCTGCCGTGTTCCTGCTTTCCATGTTGGTCTCCAAATACGCATTAGCGGGTACAAGTGTGCACACACACTCAGCACCACAGACGGCTGTTCATTCTACATCATTTTAAGTGGCACATTACTCCAAAAGTGTTGCCTTTTCCTTTAGGAATGTATCACGAGCATCCTTTGGGAAGAATACGTTTGGGTCAAACTGTTACTGGGAAGCAACAGGTTTGCTTCCCGACACACAGAGAAGCCAACAATATGGCACTGGCTTTTGAGAAAGGAAAAGCTTTTGCTGTGAGTTGAATGCGGAGGAGACAGGAGGCAATGCCCAAATGTCTCCCTGAGCTGGGAGCTGGGGCAGGTTTTATAGGGAGAGGGTAACGGGGAATAATTTTATTGGATCTTGCAATGAGATGATACAGGAGGTGTGATCTGATTGGCTCATGCCAAGAGGTGATGCAGGAAGGTATGATCTAATTGGCTCATGCCAAGAGGTGATGCAGGAAGGTATGATCTGATTGGCTCATGCCAAGAGGTGATGCAGGAAGGTATGATCTGATCGGCTCATGCCATGAGGTGGATGCTGATGCTGGTGTCTTCATTTGGTCCCTGTTCCCTGATGCGAGCACTTTGGTTCTGGTTGTAGCTGACTCTCTAGTTCCTGCTGGGCCCGGGTGACACATTGGGCACACTTGGTTCATCTGGGCACACTCAGGTTATGTGACCTGCAACTGAAGTGCTCATGGCAACTGAAAAACAACTCACCATTTTATTATGCCAAAGTTGAACTATACTGGGCTGGTTCTATGGTCACAAAATGGTTTCCTCATTGGCATCCATAGAATGGACGTTCCACGACAAATTCACCCATTCTCATATCAATGGGCGTTTTGAGAGAGGGTCTCGCTCTGTCGCCTGGGCTACAGTGCACTGGTGTCAGCCTAGCTGACAGCAACCTCAAACTCCTGGGCTCAAGCAAGCCTTCTGCCTCAGCCTCCCGAGTAGCTGGGACTACAGGTGTTTCACCACCTGGCTAATTTTTTCTAGTTTTAGTAGAGATGGGGTCTCGCTCTTGTTTAGGCTGGTCTCGAACTCCTGAGCTTAAGCGATCCTCTCACCTCAGCCTCTCAGAGTGTTAGGATTACAGACATGAGCCACCGTACCTGGCCAATTATTCAGGTGACTTTTCCTCCCAGCTGCCAGCTCAGCCTCCAAGTGGGAAAAAGTCTGAATCAAAGAGACTTGGTCCCCCCAAAATGTCTAACACCAACATGGGCATGCCCGTGGATCCCACATGCCGGCCACTGCCTTGCCGCATGGGCCTTGGATACGGAACCTCCACAGGGCTGCACCTCTGCCTCTACAAAATAACTTTCTCCATATCCTACCACAAAGCGTTCTTGTGCAGATTCTGTGAAACAATGGGTGTAAGTAACATGCTTAGCGCAGTGCATGGTTCAGAGGAAGTGCTCGATTACAAATTGAGTGCTCAGGAGCAAATAGCATCACCTTGTTGTATCAAAACATGTGATGCGTGGTCCCCGAGCTCTCTCAAGGCAGGACCATGGTAACCCCACCAGGAATCTCACGTGCTGCCTGCCACAGAGCACCGGGCTCAGCAAGGATTTTTGAATGTCTAGAATGATAACATGAAAAGTCACTGATATTGGAAACTGGCCTCCGTCTTTGTGTACCTCTACGCCAAGACCAGCCCATCTACACGGCCCACAGTGGTGGCCAAAGTACTGGACAGCCTTGAGGGGTGCTGGCTGTGACGAATCAGGCCAGGTGGTAGCTGGGAATCTTGGCCCTGAATACATGCTGCAATGTTTGGGTCCTTCTGTGACTCCTATGGTTAAACAACACTCTGCTCTTAAAGAAATAATTCTTACAGAGAACATGGTGTCATGTTCCAAGATCCTGCCTTGTGATTTTTATTCTCTCAAACTGAATCCAGTTTGAACCTGAGTCTGAATCTAAAGCCTGCGATTTTTTTTTTTTTTTTTTTGAGACAGAGTCTCACTGTGTTGCCCAGGCTAGAGTGAGTGCCGTGGCATCAGCCTAGCTCACAGCAACCTCAAACTCCTGGGCTCAAGCAATCCTCCTGCCTCAGCCTCCCGAGTAGCTGGGACTACAGGCATGCGCCACCATGCCTGGTTAATTCTTTGTATATATATATTTTTTAGTTGGTCAATTAGTTTCTATTTTTAGTAGAGACGGGGTCTTGCTCAGGCTGGTTTCGAACTCCTGACCTTGAGTCATCCACCCGCCTCGGCCTCCCTGAGTGCTAGGATTACAGGCGTGAGCCACCGCGCCTGGCCTAAGCCTGGGATTTTTAACCACTATACTCTAATGCTCTAATTATAACAAAACCAATCATATTAATAATTATTCTATTAAAATTACAGCAAAAAATAATAATGCTAATATTGATTGGATGATCACCAATATGCCAGCCACTGTCGCAAATGCTTTACAACAGTTATCCGTTTGATCCTTGTTACAATCCAGTGAGATGGATTCTGTTATTATCCCCATTTTACAGGCAAGTAATCTGAGGTGCAAAGAGGAAAGTAACTTGCCCGAGGCCACGCAGCTTGTAAAAGGGGAGTCTAGGGTTCCAATCCAGCTCTTTCTGGAGTCTCCATCCTACACTCTAAGTGACACTGCTGTCATGTGTATTTCTTCTGTGATAAATCTTAGAAACAAATCCCTCCTTTTCATCCCAAGACTGCTCCAAAGAGACCAGCCTCTCCCCATTCCGGTCTCCCTAAATGCCTGTCCCTCTCTCTGCCTGCTGCAGCCACCTGTTTTTCATGAAGACGTCCTCGGGCTTCCGGGACGGACACATCTGGTATTCGGTCTTCAGCAGCTCGGCCCGGAGCAACTTCACACGCGTGCAGAGGGCGTCCTGCTGCCTGTCGCTGCTGCTCTGCACTATGCTCACCAGCGTCATGTTCTGGGGCGTCCCCCAGCACCCGGCTGAGCAAAAGATGGACTTGGGTAACACCCAGCGTCATGGTGTGCAGGGCCAGTGGCTGGTGGACATGAGCCTTCGCCACACCAGCGATGCCAGGGTGACTCCAGTGTCCAAACCACTCTCAGCTTCCATGATTCAAACAAAGGACTCACAGAACTCAGAAAAGCCACTGCGATCACAGTTAGAGTTTATGGCAGCAGAAGGACGCAGGTTAAAATTAGCAAAGGGGAGAGACGCAGGGAACGGGTCCAGGCGTGAGCTTCCAGCGGTCCTTCCCAGTGGAGTCGTGGATAGCACTAACTTCTCCCAACATTGATGTGTGACAATACACAGTTATCGTTGCCAGCCAGGGAAGCTCCCCCAACCTTGGTGTCCACAGTCTTCACTGGGGCTTGGTCACATAGACGTGGTTGATCACCCGCAGTGCTGACCTTAGCCCTCGCCCTGCAGGGGTCGAGCTGATGCCAGGTGGCCCAGGCCCTACCATAAATCACACCCTTAGCACAGACTGTCTGGCCTGGCCCAAGTCCCAGGTAAACAGAGACACCCTTGCCAGGCAGGACACCTGAGGGCTTAGAGGTGACCTCCCAGGCACTAGGCAAGGTGAACCCTTCACTGCACAGCCACCTCTGGAAGGGGCAGAGGGGACTGGGCCTGGGGGATGGCCTCTCCCCTTTGACCCCTTCCCTCCCGTCCCCAGGTAAAATTGAATTCACGTGGCAGGAGGTGATGATTGGCCTGGAGAGCTCCATCCTCATGTTCCCCATCAACCTTCTCATCGTTCAGATCTTCCGAAACACCCGGCCTCGGGCCGTGAAGGAGCGGGATACTGGGAAAGGGGACAGGGGGTGCCCCAGCCTGACCCCCTCACTGCAGCCCATAGAGGATGGCCTCCTGACACCTGAAGCGGTGACCAAGGCATGACTTCAACCACAGCTAGCGTTGGGAGCATGCTGTAGCAGAAGCGGGGTGTGGGCAGGGCCTGGGGGTTGACAGCCCCATGTGGTCTGACAGCGTCAGTTGTCAACATGCATCAACTGGATATACACATACAAACGCACGTACATGCACATGCATACACACACGTACACATACATACAGAGACACACAGACACAGACATACACATGTATACATGTACACATGTGCACACATATATACAGAGACACACAGAAAGACACATGTACCCATACATGCACATGCATGCATATGCACTCACACATACACACACACTTATGAGTACCTACTATGTGCAAAATACTCCAGCACATAGAAGAGACTGCTTACTTTGCATTCATGCACTTGATGAGCTCTTACTAAGCACCTACTATGTGCCACAGGAATATAGCCCGGAATGAGTTCAGAGCCCAGAAGAGGGATATTGGAAGTGACGGAGGGAAGCTGGGGAGGGTGATCTCAGGGCTCGGTGGGCAGTGCGGGCTCCCATGCAGACTGCACTGCACGCCTGACCTGCGGCTCACACCCCTTACCCCCTGGCTGGCTTGCAGGATGTATGGAGACTTGTCAGCTCCCTGTTCAAAGCCCTCAAGGTGCCGCCCCCTGCCTCGGGCTGGAACCCGGTGGACCTGATGGACATCAACTACCTCCTGGCCTTGGTGGAAGACATCGTTTGTCCACAGAGCACAGCAGGGCAGGTGTTCTGGGAGGAGCCCGTGGACAGAGAGGACCTTGTGACATTCACCGTTGGGGCCTGCCAAGCGGACGGTGAGTCCTGGACATTTGTGTGCCAAGAGAAGTGGCACTTCGGGGCCAGTTGGAGACTGGTGAGCGGCCATGTCCATCACTAGGGGGCCAAGAAGCCAGACCTGAGCATCCCTCACTAGCCCCTGCTGGGACCACTGGCTGCCGCCGCCTCCTCTGTGCCACAGCTGCCTTCCACTAACGGCCTGCACACATGCTGGTCCTTGAGTCTAGCATGTTCTTTCTCCTCGCTTCACCTGGCCAGGTCCTACTCAATCATTAGTCTTGGCTTAAAGTGTCCCTTCCCCAGGGGAGCAGCCTGAACCTCCCAGCCTACAGCAGGGGCCCTGGTCACACACTCTCTAGCATCTGAGCTCCTCCTTGCATCCTACCTGCTGTGGCCAAAGGACGAATCACGCGGAGAGTTGTTCGAAGCCTACACCTTCCTTCCTGGAGCGTGGGCTCCATGGGATGGGAACCGTCCATCCCTCTCAGAAGAACCTCCGAGAGAAAAAAAGAAAAGTTATTCCTTTCTCTGTTTTCTCCTAATGAAGGCAAGACGTCAAGGGGGAAGTCCAAGTTTGGTGCTACCATGTCGTTAACACTATCTAACACTCTTTTATCTCTCTGTTTGGCAGAGACAGCAGGTCTCAAATTCAGAGCCTCATGCAACAACATCCAGCTAGAATACAGTAACACTGTTTCATTTTTATCAAGTTCTGGTCTGAACTAGTGTCCTGACTCCCCTCTTGCCCCTTCCTGGGCCCATTTAGAAAATTCCCATTGGGGGCAGCATCGTCCCATAGTACTTTCTGCAGTGATGGAAATGTTCCATGGCCTCGTGGCCGGTGGTGTAGGTTTAGAACGCTACCATTTTTAACACGCAAGGCTGGTCACTATCTAAGCCTTGCTTAGAGCACCGAAGTGAGGTCTACAGAATGGGCAGTTCTTTATTGCCCAATTGTCCAATTCAAAGGGGAATTCGTTAACTCTTGGTCCCACCCTGATAGAGTGAATTAAATTTCCTGGGGTGAGGCCAGGTCTCTGCATTTTAAACTGGTCACTTTGGTGATTTTTATGGACAATGAATTTTGAGGGTAGCTGCCATCAAGATAAAGTCCCAGCCCTTCCTGCAGCACTCAAGCCTGTGCTGGCCCCGGGGTCTTGTCTCTGTCGCTCCACTTCACCTGACCCCTGTGCTCGAGCCGCTCTGAAGGATTTGCACAGACACCCAGCATGGGCTGCCCATGAAGGTCGTCCCTGCAGGACTCTGTCTGCACTTGACCTGAGCCTGGGGGCATTGGCATTCACAGCTGCACGCGGTGGCATGGGCTGTGGACCTTCGGAACAAGAGCTCTGGAGCTGGCCAGGTCCTTGGGATCTTCCAGCTGCAATAGCCACTGTGCAACTTCAGACAAGTTGCTCAACCTCTCTGAGACTTTGTTTCTTCCCCTATAAAACAGGGATATCCATCCACTTGGCTCCTTGGCTTGTTGTGAGGACTGAGTCAGATCATAAGATATGTAAAGGCTGGGCATGGTGGCTCATGCCTGTAATCCAAGCACTCTGGGAGGCTGAGGTGGGAGGAACCCTCGAGGTCAGGAGTTCGAGATCAGCCTAAGCGACAGCAAGACTCCGTCTCTACTAAAAATAGAAAGAAATTAATTGGCCAACTAAAAAAAAATATTTAGAGTATAGGATTGTCCTCTCCACTCTCCACGTGCAAGCAAATTTCGAGCATGTTCCTGATAAAAATCTAAAAGAGAAACATTCATATCCTAACTGGCCGTGTGACCCTGGAACTTACCTTGGCACGTATTTAGTGTTTGGTGTCCAAAAGCTGCTACTATTCCTGTTGTTGTTTTTAGTGCAGCCGGTTTACTCTGCGATTCAATACAAGCTAATCATTTTCCCCCTTGTCCCCCAGAGAAAATGCAGTGCCCCAAGCCCGAGGTGGCCCCCAGTGGCATTTGGAAGGACAGCATCTACAGGCAGTGCCTCTACCTTCAGCTGGAGCACGTGGAGCAAGAGCTGCGGCTGGTGGGACCCCGAGGCTTCCCGAAGCACCACAGCCACGCGCAGGCCCTCAGGCAGCTGCAGGCCCTGAAGGGCTGCCTCGGGGGACAGCCAGGCACCCTGGCCCCAGCGCACACCAGGTAAGCCTCTGCCCTGGGTGCTGAGTGGGCACACCTGCCCTCCCCAGCCTAGGGCCTGCGAGAAAACCCATCCTGAGCAACCCTGGAAGGACGTCCACCCAGACCTCCCCAGGCAGAAACGGTGCAGGATTCCTGCAAACGTTCAGGGAGACCAGGTGTGAACAGAGGTATTTTCTGGAAGGCACCTATAGCCCTTTGTTCAGCACATCACAGTTCATAACCATGTTCACGTGGGCTGTGTCCTGGCTGTGCACCCTGGGACCAGTCCCCCTCAACTTCTCTGAGCCTCAGTTTCCTCATCTGTAAAATGGGAATAATAGTGCCTATCTCCTGATTCAAACTTCAACTATAATTTTTTTCAATAACCAGCTAAATTTGAAGACAGTCAGGTTATGCAATGGCATTAAGGGATTATTGTTAATTTTAGGTGACAACAGGATTGTAATTTAATAAGAAAATGACCATTTTTTGTGATGAAGTAATTAGGAATGATTTTGTATTATGTCTGGAATTTATTTTTTAAGTATTTCAGTCCCTCCCCACAGGAAAAAAAAACACAGATATTGAGGGCAGGTGAAATAAGTGTGAAAGTATGACAAGGATGGCTATTGAAACTGGTTGTTAAACGCCTGGGAGTTTGTTGTGCTTACTAATTTTTGTATGATGAGAAATTTTGATAGTGAAAACTTTGTAAAAATGACACAGTGGCAGCCTTCTAGGCTTGCCATGAGGAATAACACAGCCAATCTGTATAAAGCAGCTAGCACCGAGCCAATCTGTACAAAGCAGCTAGCACAGGGACAGGCCCCTAGCAAGCACGGGACAAATAATGACTGCTTTTGCATTCAGTAGATTATAGAACTGTCCTTCGAGGTAGATCCAGGTTCCAGAGGAAAAAACGGCCTCTGAGAGGCCCAGGAGATTGGCCAAGATCAAGGCACTGGTTGGGGCAGAGTGGGATCTGACCTCAAGCCTGCTGGGACCACGCTGACTACCTTCCTTTGCAGTGTCCCAAGGGTGAGCAGGCCCCCTGGCGGCCTGCCCTGGTGGTGCGTCCTGGTGGGCTGGCTCCTGGTGGCGGCCACCAGTGGCGTGGCGGCCTTCTTCACCATGCTCTACGGCCTGCACTACGGGCGGGCCAGCTCCCTCAGGTGGCTCCTCTCCATGGCTGTCTCCTTCGTGGAGAGCGTGTTCGTCACCCAGCCCCTAAAGGTCAGCACCCCACCCCATGTGTGGCTGCCCTTCCCTTCCCACTAACAGTCTTATCCTTGGGCTTTGGCCATTCATTCACATATTCATTCAACAAACGTACTGAAGTGCCACCTCTGTGTAGCCCCTGGGGCAGGAAGTAGAATGAAGCCAGTTGCTCTAATAACCAAAGCTTAATGTTTTACTGGGATGCTGGCATTTCATGGTCACCATGACCCTTAGGATTCTCACCTCCATTTTATAGGTGAGAAAACTTGAGGTTAAAAAGTTATGGTCGGCCAGGCGCAGTGGCTCACGCCTGTAATCCTAGCACTCTGGGAGGCCGAGGTGGGCAGATTGCTCGAGGTCAGGAGTTCAAAACCAGCCTGAGCAAGAGGGAGACCCCATCTCTACTATAAATAGAAAGAAATTAATTGGCCAACTAATATATATAGAAAAAGTTAGCCGGGCATGGTGGTGCCTGCCTGTAGTCCCAGCTACTCGGGAGGCTGAGGCAGGAGGATGGCTTGAGCCCAGGAGTTTGAGGTTGCTGTGAGCTAGGCTGACGCCACGGCACTCACTCTACCCTGGACAACAAAGTGAGACCCTGTCTCAAAAAAAAAAAAAAAAAAAAGAAGAAGTTATGGTCATGCTAAGACCTGGTGGCTCATGCTCATAATCCTAGCACTTTGGGAGGCTGAGGCAGGAGCATCACTTGAGCCTAGGAGTTCGAGGCTGCAGTGAGCTAGGATGACACCACTGCACTCTAGCCCCAGTGACAGAGCAAGACTCTGTCAATCAATCAATCAATTTTTATGCTTATAAGATGTCGCCAAATCCCCTTGGTCCCCCATTCTACCCCGAATAGCCTTTATCATGAGACCCCCAAAACTTCTGATACCTCCCGCCAACACCAGGCTGGGAGAATATTAAGAACAGGGGCACAGGCTGAGTCTTTCCCTCCCCCGCCAAACCACAGGATCTGCCTGTGCTTTTTAACAATTACTAATACAGAAGCAGAACAAAAGGAGGGGACAGGGCAGGAGCCCAGGAGGGGGGCGATGCTCCCTGCTGAGAGAGGGGGGACCTTGGTTAGGTGAGCAGCGGATGGAGGGGCTCTGGGACTTCAAGGACTCACCTGCCCCTCTGTCTAGGCGGTGGCCCAGCAGCACGCAAGAGGCTTGGTGCTCACTGCCTTCGGAGCAGGCGGTGACAGTCACCAGCGTGGGCGTGGGGTCCCTCTGGGTCTTTTTCAGGTGCTGGGATTCGCTGCTTTCTTTGCACTGGTCTTCAAGAAAGTGGACGATGAGGAGGAGACTGCGGCCCCCCTGCCAGGACGTCTGTCGGGCCCAGGTACTGTGCCTCACCTGGCGGGCGGGGGCACGGCCTGGCCAGCTGGCAGCCCCAAAGAGTCCAGACTGGGGGGTGGGGGGTCTGGGCCTGAGGCTGGATCCCCAGACCTGTACTCCACATCAGTCTGTCACCCCAAACAGCCAGAAAAAGGGACTTTGGGCCGGGCGCGGTGGCTCACGCCTGTAATCCTAGCACTCTGGGAGGCCGAGGCGGGTGGATTGCTCAAGGTCAGGAGTTCGAGACCAGCCTGAGCAAGAGGGAGACCCCATCTCTACTATAAACAGAAAGAAATTAATTGGCCAACTAATATATATAGGAAAAATGAGCCGGGCATGGTGGCACATGCCTGTAGTCCCAGCTACTCGGGAGGCTGAGGCAGCAGGATTGCTTGAGCCCAGGAGATTGAGGTTGCTGTGAGCTAGGCTGATGCCACGGCACTCACTCTAGCCTGGGCAACAAAGTGAGACTCTGTCTCAAAAAATAAAAAATAAAAAAAATTTAAAAAAAAGAAAAAGGGACTTTGTCATTATCTCCCAGAAGCCTTGTCCCTTCCCTTCCTGCCCTTTCTCCCTGACACCCGTGCACGATCCTTCAGCCAGAAGTACCATTGAGCCAAGCTGTCCACATGGGCTATCCTGTCTTCTCCATAGAATTCCAAGCAAGCAGCTCTCTTCTCCGGGACTCAGGGCCCTGGGCTTTAGAATAAAAACCAAAAAAAGGAATCAGTTTGCAGATGGGCTGCAAAAAGTGGCTATAAATAAGACTTTTAGGTCAAAAGTCTGCAAACTACAGCCAGTGGGCCAAATCTCACCTGCTGCCTGTTTGTGTCAATAAAGCTTTATTGGAACACAGTCCTGCCGTCAGCCCCAGCCAGTACCCTTCTTCCCAACCTGACTTCTCACTTTCCAACCCAGATTCCCAAGGGTGCTGATGATAAGAGAATTATAAAAATAAACAAGCAAACAAAACAGAATCAGTAGTCTGATAATCGAAGGTGCACAGGTCTTGACTTTCAGGGAAAATAAAACAGGAAGAAACAAGACAAAGCCCATGCACATACATCGCTGTGCAGTGGGGTTACCTCCTCCTAGGCCTGTATTCTTCCGTTCTAGGAGAGCGTTTTGGATTCGCAGACCCAAAAGGTCCATTAACATCTTCTCAAGACAAAAGAGTAATGGTTCTCTAAAGAGATGCCAGCCTCCAGCCAACCAATTAAATATTCATTCAATCTTTCCTTTGGCAATTCTTCAGGGCTGGGTGCCAGGCAGTGTGATGGCTTGGGAATTTGTCATTTACATAAAATTCACCCCACTGTAAGTGCACAATTCGTTGATTTTAGTAAATTTATAGGTTATGTGACGATCACCACAATTCAGATTTAGAATAGCTTCATCATCCAAAAGGTTTGCTCTTACCTATTTGAAGTCAATCCCTGTTCATGCCCCCAGCCCCAGGCAACACAGCACAGACTGGATGGAACAGGTCACTGTCCTAGGGATGAACAGCCCATTTTGGGAGATGACATTAAGCAAGTAAACCCACAAGTAGATAGAAAAGCGTGAATTGTGATGAGCAAGGTTGGGGAACAAGAAGAGAGTGCAGGCCCCTGCAGAGGCAGAACCTAAGCTGTCTCCTGAAGGAGGGGGAAGGGAAGGAGGCATGTGCAAAGGCCCTGGGGTGGGAACTTGTCATTTGACAGCAACTGCTGACAGTGTGGCTAGAGTGTGGTGAATTGGAGGTGGGGTGAATGGTTCAAGGTGAAGGTGAAGAAGTGGGTGGGAAACAGACCACTCAGGGCAGTGAAAGAGAGGGGGCAATGCTGGGATTTTAGAGGGCTTTAAGTAGGAGAGTGGTGTGATCTGTTTTGTGATTTTAGAGAGGTTACTATGGTTGAGGTTGGAGACCAGAGGTTCTGGGTCAAAAGTGGCAATGGAGAGGCCAGTAGGGAAGTGATTGCAATGGTCCACGCAGGAGGTGACAAATGCTAGTGTGGACAGGGGTGTGTGGACAGAAGGGCATGGATCCCAAAGAGAGTTGGGTCAACACACATGTCAGAATGGATAAGGAGAAAAACAGTGGTAACACCGGTGCTGGCAGGGACGTGGAGAAACTGGAGTATTCATATATTGCTGGCGAGAATGTAAACGGTACAGCCACTCTGAAAAATCGTTGGGTAGTTCGTTTCAAAATAACAAATGGACTCACCCTAAGACCCAGACATTGCAATGTTGAGCATTTATCCCAGAGAAATAAAAACTTATTTTTGGCCAGATGCGGTGGCTCATGCCTGTAATCCTAGCACTCTGGGAGGCCGAGGCGGGTGGATCGCTCAAGGTCAGGAGTTCAAAACCAGCCTGAGCAAGAGCGAGACCATGTCTCTACTATAAATAGAAAGAAATTAGCCAAACAACTAAAAATAGAAAAAATTAGCCGGGCATGGTGCCACATACCTATAGTCCTAGCTACTCAGGAGGCTGAGGCAGGAGGATTGCTTGAGCCCAGGAGTTTGAGGTTGCTGTGAGCTATGCAGACACCATGGCACTCTACCATGGGCAACAGAGTAAGACTCTGTCTCAAAAACAAAACAAACAAACAAAAAACTAATTTTCATGCAGGAATTTGTACACGAATGTTCATAGCAGCTTCCTTTGCAATAGCGAAAAGACATTTGGCTACTCCCAGGAATGTACCAACAAAAATGAAAAATACATGTCCAGGCCGGGCACGGTAGCTCATGCCTGTAATCCCAGCCCTCTGGGAGGCCGAGGCGGGCGAATCGCTCAAGGTCAGGAGTTCAAAACCAGCCTGAGCAAGAGCGAGACCCCGTCTCTACTAAAAATAGAAATCAATTAATTGGCCAACTAATATATATACAAAAAATTAGCCGGGCATGGTGGCATGTGCCTGTAGTCCCAGCTACTCAGGAGGTTGAGGGAGGAGGATCACTTGAGCCCAGGAGTTTGAGGTTGCTGTGAGCTAGGCTGACTGCCACGTCACTCACTCCAGCCTGGGCAACAAAGTGAGACCCTATCTCAAAAAAAAAAAAAAAATACATGTCCACACAAACGCCTGTATGTAAATGTACATAGCAGCATTGGTCACAATGGACAAAACTAAAACCATCCAGAAACATCTGTCCACTGGTGAATGGATAAACGGAATGTAGTACATCCCCCCCACAATACTCCTCAGCAATATGTAGGAACTGACCACAAAGACACACAACGACATGGACAAACTCCAAAGCACTGTGCTGAGAGGAGCCAGACACAAGACACTACCTACTGCGAGATCCCACTTACAGCAAATCTATGAGGTGCAGGGGCAGAGGCAGCTGTGCAGGCTGGGGTGGGGTGGGCGAGGAGTGGTCGCTGGCTTCACCAGGGCACGAGGGAACCCTCTGGGCTGATGAAAACGTCCTAAGACTGAACGGTGGTGACACCACTTTACTAAAATCATTGCACTGGAGACTTACAATGGATGAGTTTTATGAAAAGGATAACTCGATAAAGTGGATAGGAAAGGAAGATAGTTGGAAATAAATATGACATGACTCTGAGACATATGTCACCCTCGTCCTTGAATCCGTCCAAGTTTTGGAAGTGTCAGGGAAGACATGAGGGGGCTCAGTAAGATTTGGGGGAGGGGAGGGCGCTTGTGGCTGAGTATGGGAGAACCATGGTGGGGACAGAGCACGGGACTCTGCACCTGGGATGGCACCAAAGGGGTGCGGAGGGTAGAGCTGGGAACTGACCCTCAAGGAAGGGGAAGGTAAAGCTTGTTGCACCTGGGGACAGAGGGGTCTTCTGGTGGCGGAGGCGGAGCCTGGTTCCCCTGCACCCCTGGGGGACTGCCCTGGTGTCCTCGCTTCCACAGACCCCTACGCTGTGTTCCGCGCACGAAGAAACAGCAGCAGGGACGTCTACCGGCCACCGCTCGCCGCCGCCATGGAGAAGATGAAAACCAACCGCCTCAAGGAGCAGAAGGCGTTTGCCCTGGTCAGAGAGATCCTGGGTATGTCGCCTTCCCGCCTGCTGTGCTCAGCACAGCTGGGGACAGACATGCTCACTGCGCGATCTTCCACAAGCCCCCACACCACATCTGGGCCTCAGTTTCCCTAGATGTCAACACACCCCAGTATCCCCCCTACACGTAAAATCCTTCAGTGGCCCCTCCTGGTCCTTAGGACAAAGTCCAAACTGCCACCATGGCTCTAGCAGCCACCTTGAGTGCCCTTTCTGGGCTGCCAGGTCCCGAACGCCAGTCACACTGGCCTCTGCCACGCCAGAGACCCCGGCCCACTCCTGACCCCAGGCCTCTGCCCGGGATGTAACGTTTCACCTGCCTGGAGTGTGCTCACCCCTCTCCCCACCTCCCCTTCTGGCTAATTCCTCTGATATTTTAAAATCTCAGCCCAAACATGGTGTCTTCAGACAGCCTTCCCCTGGCCCTCTGCCCAGAAACGTGCGTCTGAGTCTGGGTCTCCCAGGAGCAGATCTGGGTACAGGCAGCTGATTTGGGGGTGTGACACTGGGATGCGCTGCGGGGAAGGGAACCAGTACCAGGTGTGTGACAGGTGGGTGCTAGGTGGGCAACAGTGACTGAAGGAGAGCGTGTAGTGCACGCCCCCAAGTTGTCCTGCTCCTTGGCGTCCATGCAAGGCCTCCGAGGGAGGGGTCCTTGGAATGCAGATTCCCAGGCCCCGGGCCCAGAGGTTCTGGTTCAGTAGCAACCTGCACCCCCCGTGTGATTTGTGATGTCCAGCTCCCTGCCCTAAATCTTTGCACCTGCCAGTCCCTTATGTCACACTCACCTGTCTCCAGCAGGACAGGTGAGCACCACGGGGGCAGGAAACATGTCCGTTTCACGACTGCATCCTCAGCAATGCAACATGGCAACTGCCCATTTTTTAATAATTCTACTTAAGAAACTGACATGGCCTATGTGCTGTGCAGGTACTGTTTTAAGTGCTTATAAAGGGGATGTTAACTAGTCCCTCCGTCATAAGCCCATGTCCTAGAGCTACTGTGTGGCCACTTCACAGATGCAGAGAGTGAGGCTCAGAGGGTTGGAGGCACTTGTGAAGGGCACTCGGATACACAGTGGCAGAGCCCGGATTTGCACCCAAGCAGGAAGTCCCTTGGTCTGTGACTTTATGCCTCTCTGCTGTCTCCATAAGCATTAGTTCCATTGTCACCAGAGTGGCCAGGGCTGGTCTAGGTGGCCTCGACTGTCCTGAACCCAGGTCTCATTGCATTTCCTGCCCAGACTGGGTAGAAGGCGGGGGCCCTGCCTGACGGGGGCTGTGCCTGCCTCCCCAGCGTACCTGGGCTTCCTGTGGATGCTGCTCCTGGTGGCCTATGGGCAGAGGGACCCCAGCACCTACCACTTCCACCGCCACCTCGAGCGCAGCTTCACCAGAGGCTTCTCAGCCGTGCTGAGCTTCCAAGAGTTCTTTGAATGGGCCAACACCACCCTCGTGAGCAACCTGTACAGTCCTCTCCCAGGTACAGTCGCCCGGCCCTGGGACCGTGTGCCAGCATCCTTGCACGTGCGTCTGCTGAGGGACAGGCGTGGGGCAACATCAAGGCAACACTATGCAGCTGATGTCAACCTCAGCCTCGTAAGAAAACCAACCACAGCCAGGCGCGGTGGCTCACGCCTGTAATCCTAGCGCTCTGGGAGGCCGACGTGGGCGGACTGCTCAAGGTCAGGAGTTCGAAACCAGCCTGAGCAAGAGCGAGACCCCCGTCTCTACTATAAATAGAAAGAAATTAATTGGCCAACTAATATATATAGAAAAAGTTAGCCGGGCATGGTGGCGCATGCCTGTAGTCCCAGCTACTCGGGAGGCTGAGGCAGGAGGATCACTTGAGCCCAGAAGTTTGAGGTTGCTGTAAGCTAGGCTGACACCACGGCACTCACTCTAGCCTGGGCAACAAAGTGAGACTCTGTCTCAAAAAAAAAAAAAAAAGAAAAACCACCACCGCAGGACCCTGCGCCTTGAAGGAGAGACCCTCAGAAGGCTGTGCTCACACAGGGAGGGTCCTTTTCCCCTCCCTCTCCCCCTCCCCATCATGCCCCCCATGTAGAGTGAAGAACTTTCTAAATGAGAGATAACTGAGTGTGGATCAGCCAGGCAAAAACAATGTGCCAGGCAGAAGGAACAACTGAGGACAGCCCAGCCTGACACTGTGGCACGTTGCCGGCACTACAGGGAGCGAGTGTGGCTGCCATGTAGGATTGAAGCTAAGGAGCAGTGAGAAGCAAACCAGGGCAGATAAACAGGGCCAGATCACGAGGGACCTTGGAAGCGCCTGTTTTATCTTCAAGGAAATGGGCGCCATTGAAGGTTTCCCCATGAGCGATTAGCGTAGATCTCATGCGGCGTAAGAAGGATTGTTCTGGAAGCACGGGGAGTTGCAGCAGAGCGTGGCCAAGTTAGGAAGCAGGGTAGACCTGCAGGGGCTGTGTGGGGACAAGGAACAGTGCTGAGGGAGAGAAGGGGATGGCGCATGAAACGTGGAAGAAGTAGAGCTGATGGGACATGCTGGATTTACCTACCTGGTTTTCATCTTCAGGCTTTGTCACCGACGGGAACTCCAAGCTGGTTGGCGGCGCCCAGATTCGCCAAGTGAGGGTCCGGCAAAGCTCTTGCCCTCTTGCCCGGCAGTTGCAGGCTTCTCTTGACGGATGCCGTGCGCCATATTCCCTGGATGTCGAAGACCTGGCAGACTACGGGGAAGGCTGGAATGCCTCCGCCCTCAATAGCAGCGATGGCTTTCCCCAGGCTTGGCAATATCAGAGCCAGAGCCGACGTCGAGGGTATCCCATCTGGGGCAAACTCACTGTGTACCGGGGAGGAGGCTACGTGGTCCCCTTGGGGACTGATCGCCAAAGTGCATTAAGGTAAGGCCGACTTGATTCCTCTGCTGCCGAGTGAAGCCTTTTGCAAGAGTCCATGTCTCACTGGGGAATGCAGCCTTCAAAACAAGGCTAAGCCAAGTTCATTCATGTCCTGGTAGGAGGGGTTGGGGGATTCAGAATCATTCAGGGTTATATTTTCAGGCCCCTGGAAACTATACCATCTCAGAGTTGGAAGGGAAGTCCATCTCCAGCATGCTCAGCCTGGTTGCCTCTGCTAGAGTCAGTCCAGAGACGGGGAGCTCACTACCACACAATGCAGTCCACTGTTAGACAAGAAGAAAGTGGTTAATGCTCTGTGGAGAATTATGCCAAGTGTGAGATTTTTAAGCTAGTCTGTTACCATTTCATGCATACTGGCAGAAGATGCAAGACTCCCAGGTCAGAGACAAAAGATTTTGTTACAGAAAAAGCAACAACAGAACACATCACACTGGTTTGCGTGAGTCGCTGCAAAGGGCCATGCCTGCATGTGCCAAAACATTGAGCTTGGGACATTCATTGTTTTTATAGCAGCAAAACCAAGCCTACTCTTTGTTCAAAGGAGGACATCCCCTCATCCCTGGAGGTTGCTCACTGCAAACACAGTCCTGAGAAATGGTCTGGGAAAAGCCCAGCCAGGGTGTGCAGTCCTGGAACACCCAGTAAGAACGTGCAGGCCTAGGCAGACTGACTCTCTCAACACGCCCTAGATCAGGCATCCTCAAACTATGGCCCGAGGGCCACATGCGGGCCACCTAGCACATTTATCTGGCCTGCCAGGTGTTTTTGCCTCCGCTGCCTGTCCTGCTTAGCAGCCGACTCATCCCCGGCCCACAGTGCGCACTCTCCAACAGTCTGAGGGACAGTGAACTGGCCCCCTGTTTAAAAAGTTTGAGGACCCCTGCCCTAGATGCAGAGAGCCCTGGATTTGGAACCCCTGCATTGCTCCTTCTAGCTGTGTAGCCCAGGAAAACTAGTAGTGGACCTGTATGAACAGCAGTTTCCTCCACTGTAGCACCTGGGTTGTTTGTGACAGCCGAGACTGTGTCCTGCCTACAGACACAGTAATGGGTCTCCCAGGGTTCAGGACAGTCCAGGAGTAAGTCTACTTCAGGACTGAAGACATCCTCTCTCTCTGGTTCTGTGTACCAAGCATGCAGACCCACTGGGGGCACAATGTTACTGGAATAATAATCCTCCCTTCCCCCACCCACAACACACAGGCGCATAAACTATTCCATTTTCTCTCCTCGAAATGATGTGGAACACACCTTCGGAGGTGAAGAAACCGAGGCCTGCACAAGTTATTAGCTTGCCCAAGAGCATCCGGGATTTGAACCCAGGTGCCTCCACCACCTCTGGGCATGTGCTCTTCCTGCCACACCAACCTAACAGAGCCCCAGGAACTGGTGTCACAGGGACTGCCTACCCAGTGGGACCCCCACGGCTGCAGCTGCTGCCTGCTTAACCCCTGGTGTTTCACGTGATTTCTCTAACACCAGAGTTCTCAAGCTTAAAAAAGCATCAGAAGGCCAGGAGTGGTGGCTCACGCCTATAATATTAGCACTCTGGGAGGCCAAGGCGGGCAGATTGCTCAAGGTCAGGAGTTCGACACCAGCCTGAGCAAGAGCGAGACCCCGTTTCTACTATAAATAGAAAGAAATTAATTGACCAACTAAAAATATATAGAAAAAATTAGCCGGGCATGGTGGCACATGCCTGTAGTCCCAGCTACTCAGGAGGCTGAGGCAGGAGGATCACTTGAGCCCAGGAGTTTGAGGTTGCTGTGAGCTAGGCTGATGCCATGGCACTTTAGCCCAGGAAACAGAGTGAGACTATGTCTCAAAAAAAAAAAAAAAAAAGCATCAGAAGTACTTGGGGGGCTCCTCAAAGCTCTCATCCCAGGCTCCACCCCAGAGCTTCGGACTCAGAAGTCTGGGATGGGCCCAAGAATCTGCATTCCCCAGATGATGCCGATATACTGGGCTGGGGACCACACTTTGAGAACCTGGCCACGGGCTGCAAACCGTGACCACTTCCAGTGGCGGCCCCAGTTGCCCCGTGGCCCAGGGAGCAGAGTGGAAACAGAGAGAGAAGTTCAGACAGGAAGCCCCAGCGCCATCAAGGGGCTGAGGGGACAGGTAGCCCCTGCAGGGTGGACATGCTCTAAATGCCCCTCTTCCCCACAGAGTCCTCCGGTATCTCTTTGACAACACCTGGCTGGACACCCTGACCAGAGCCGTGTTCGTGGAGTTCACCGTCTACAATGCCAATGTCAACCTGTTCTGCATCGTCACGCTGACGCTGGAGACAAGTGCGCTGGGTAGGCAGCCTTGCTCGGGACCCCGCTGCAGCGTCCCCGAAGATGGGCACCCCTGCCCCTGGGCGAGGGCTCCTGACCCAGCCGCCCGGCCACCCCAGGGCCAGAGCTCCGGGGCAAATGGTTGTTTGGGAAATTTGGGGGTGGGTCTTGGTTCTCCCCACAGCTGTGGATCCCTGGGCCCCCAAGGCAGCACATGCGGGCTTCTCCAGTTTAATTCCCCGCTTCTGTCTGGCCTGGTCTCCCAAATTTTCCCAAAGGAACCCAGTTGGGGTCTGAAAGCCACTTACCCCATGGCCTATTCCTGAGCTTCCCATTCTACTGGGTGGGATCTGGGAGCTGGCAGTGAGGGCTGGGGAGAGAGAGGGTAACCTGGTAACAGATAACATCAACTAAAATAATATTTTCCAACTGGTACATCAATCTATAATGCAAAGTACATTTTATATCATAATCTAACACACACACACACACTCAGCTGAGACAAAGGATCACAATTAACATTGACCTTAACTGCATGGGATGAACTCTTATATTTGTGTTCTGTTCTATTTCTTTCTCCCCCTCCCTTCTACCCCTTTTTAAAATGCTAACCTCAATCTACTAGAAAATATCAACCTAAACCCTGTTCAGCTAATGATCAATTTGCCTAAAACCGAACCTCCTCTCCATTAACAACCAAAACTTTTAAAAAAACATTAAATTACATTTTTTTTTTTTTTTTGAGACAGAGTTTCACTTTATTGCCCAGGCTAGAGTGAGTGCCGTGGCATCAGCCTAGCTCTCAGCAACCTCAAACTCCTGGGCTCAAGCAATCCTGCTGCCTCAGCCTCCCAAGCAACTGGGACTACAGGCATGTGCCACCATGCCCGGCTCATTTTTTCTATATATTTTTAGTTGGCCAATTAATTTCTTTCTATTTATAGTAGAGATGGGGTCTAGCTCTTGCTCAGGCTGGTCTCGAACTCCTGAGCTCAAACGATCCGCCCACCTCGGCCTCCCAGAGAGCTAGGATTACAGGCTTGAGCCACCGCGCCCGGCCTAAATTACATTTTTAATTGCAAAAGTGATACATGTTTGTGCTTCTTATTGATTGATTGAGACAGAGTCTCACTCTGTTGCCCGGGTGAGTGCCGTGGCGTCAGCCTAGCTCACAGCAACCTCTAATCCTGGGTTCAAGTGATCTCTTGCCTCAGCTTCCTGAGTAGCTGGGACTACTCACAGGTACATGCCACTATGTCCAGCTAATATTTTCTATTTTTAGTAGAGACGAGGTGTCACTCTTGCTGAGCCTGGTCTTAAACTCCTGAGCTCAAGTGATCCTCCCACCTCAGCCTCCCAGAGTGCTAGGATTACAGGTGTGAGCCACCTCTCCTGGTCCTGTTTTTGCTTTCTTAAAAAAACATTCAGAAGTGTGTAAAGTGGCCGGGCGTGGTGGCTATAGTGGTGGCTATAATCCTAGCACTATGGGAGGCTGAGGCAGGAGGATCACTCAAGGTCAGGGGTTCAAAACCAGCCTGAACAAGAGCAAGATCCCGTCTCTAAAAAATAGAAAGAAATTAATTGCCCAACTAAATATATATAGAAAAAATTAGCCGGGCATGGTGGTGCATGCCTGTAAGTCCCAGCTACTTGGGAGGTAGAGGCAGGAGGATTGCTGGAGCCCAGGAGTTTGAGGTTGCTGTGAGCCAGGCTGATTCCACGGCACTCTAGCCCGGGCAACAGAGTGAGACTCTGTCTCAAAAAGAAAAAATAAAAACAAAAACAAAAAAACAATGAAGTGTGTAAAGTGAAAAGTAAAAGGATTTCATCTTCCGTTATCATCCCCCACTGCCCATAATTTCTTTCAAATCCTTTTTTGGGGCTTATTTGTATCTCTTTTGTTCTCCTATTTCTTTTTGCCACCTTTTTGGCTTTAAATAACTTAATCTCTTAAACAACTTACCCAAAACCACACCTGATTGAATTACATATTTCAAGTATGAGGTGGGCTTTTTGGGTCTGGCTGATTCAGCAGGTCACTGATGTGGTCAAGGACTCAATTGTTTCCGTCTCTTTGTTGTCATCCTTGGGGCTGGCTTTGTCTTCGTAGGCTGTACCCTTACTAGTTAAATTGGTTTAAAACATCATTATCAAAAAATCATTACAAAACAAAAATGATAAAAACAAAACCAAAAAAAAAAAAAAAAAGACACTCGAATGGATGAAAATGATCCAAAAGAAGGTTGACTTTTTAGGCCTATTGGCCACTAGGTGAACTGATCTTCAGTGAAGTGTCTTTAGATGAAACAGCTTTAAATGAGCCAAGTTGGAGTGACTTGTCATTAAGTGGGTGCTTTGGCTGGAGGGGACTATGTGCCCAAATGGTGACACCCAATGCAGAGAGTAGGGGTGGACCTTCCACTCCAGTGTCCTCTGTCCCTTCTGGTGTGTTCACTGTCTTTGGCATCCACCACCCAGGTCTTTGGGTTTGAAGGACCATCATCTTCTCCTCTGCCCTGCCAGCCCTCAGAGAGGCCTCAGCGTGAGACAGCCCACCTGATGGCCTCTAGGCAGAAGCCACCGCTCCCATCGGGCAGATGGCCGGGCATGAGCAGAATGCACTTTGCTTCCCAGGCACCTTCTTTGCACACGCGGCCCTGCAGACGCTCCGCCTGTACCCCTTCACCAATGGCTGGCACCCCTTCGTGGTGGCAGCAGAGCTCATCTACTTCCTCTTCCTCCTCTATTACATGGTGGTGCAGGTAAGGGGTGTGCTCGTGGCTCCAATGCAGGGCTGGGGGTGGGGGCATGCCTGGCACCTCTCGATCACCCCTTTCCTCTTCCATGGGATGGGTCCAGGGAAGGGAGGGAAAAGGCTTTGCCTTAGGCGTTTGCCCTGGTGACCTTTGGTCCCAGTTGGTCTCCAGGGTTAATCCAGGCTGCCATCTGCAGCCTCAGGCACAAGAAGGACCCAAGGCGGGCAGTTCTCAGGAGCTGAGGACTCAGCATGTTCCTTCCTGGGTGGGGACGGGGAGGATCACTGGTCCTGTTTCAGCTGAACCTAGACCTTCCAAAAAGCCAGAGTAGGGGGATGGAAGAGGGAGGGGTGGCTGTCCCAACAGCTGGGGGCCCTCTGGACTGAGATTGTGGGGGCTCTCTTAGCATCTTTTGTTCTCGCCCATGATCCATGGGAATTAGGCAACATCCTCTTTGTCACCTTTATGGCCATGTTGCATCACGAGGGTGCAGGCGTTGGTAACACTGAAGGCTGGAAGATACTGGGAACACACCTGAAGCTGGTTATATGGCCCCTGCCCCCTCCCACCAAAAATGCAAACCAGATCCCTTAAAGGGGCACCTTGGCCCTCCATCCCTCGCTCCAGCAACCTCTCTAAAGCAAGGATGATATTTTTGAGCGCTGACTGCGTGGCTTCCCTCCCTTTAACAACAAGAGGAGAAAGGTCCTATTGGCTCCAATTCGCAGTGTAGGAAACAGAAGTCCAGAGACATTAAGTAATGGATCCAAGGTCAGAATTTGACCCCAGAGAAACTGACCCCTGACCTTCACACTCCAGGTGTGGGCCACACCATCAGGTTCATAAAGCAGGCTCCCACGTGGGCCGTGGGCACTGCCGATGCAAGCCCTACCGCCAACAGCTATCCAAGAGCAAGGGAAGTCTCATGTCTCTAAGAACCTCGGAGGAGACCAGTGTACAGCCCACCTCCACACTCTGCCTGCAGCTGCTTTGCAAAGTCAGTCTCCAAACCACACAGATCTGTCTCACAGTACTGCTTGAACAGTTTAAGAACTCTTCCCTCTCTCCATCCCTTATGGAGGCGAACTTAGCCTCTCACTAAATACAAGTCCTTCCTCCTTAAGAGAGGGTAGGACGAGGGGAATGGAATAAGCAAGGAGAGATTCTCTGGAGTGGAATAAAAGAAAGAGAAGGGGAGGCAAGGAGGCTGGGAACATGTACAGGACAATCCTTTTTCACCTGTGACCTCTGTTGGGGAAGAATTAAAAAGAAAGTCTCCTGCCAATCCAAAAAACCTCTCCACAAGAGTAGAAAAGAGGCTGGGCGAGGTGGCTGACACCCGTAATCCTAGCACTCTGGGAGGCCGAGGCTGGTGAATCACTCAAGGTCAGGAGTTCGAAACCAGCCTGAGCAAAAGTGAGACCCCCGTCTCAACTAAAAATAGAAAGAAATTAATTTGACAACTCAAAATATATAGAAAAAAATTAGCTAGGCATGGTGGTGCACACCTGTAGTTCCAGCTACTCGGGAGGCTGAGATAGAAGGATTGCTTGAGCCCAGGAGTTTGAGGTTGCTGTGAGCTAGGCTGACGCCATGGCACTCACTCTAGTCTGGGCAATAAAGTGAGACTCTGTCTTAAAAAAAAAAAAAAAAAAGAGTAGAAAAGGAAGAAAATAACCTTTCTTTTGCAAAACTGAAACTATACCCCTCAAACAGTAACTCCCATTCCTCCTTAAACAACTTTCATCATTGAATAAGCATCACAGCAGAGTGTGATGGGCAACATACGCAATCCAATAAAGAGATTGCAAAGACAAGAAGAAATCTCACCCTTTAATATAGCCAGGAAGACAAAACACGTTACATGCATGTTCTCAGGATAAATGATAAGGAATCCTCAGGTGAGAAGACTTGGCTGTACCATTTGTCACCTTAGTCCATCCTAAGGTACTAGATGGCCACCTGTGTTTGTTAATTGCCTTTATCAAAAGGAAAAATAAACAATTGTTATGACAGGAGGTAGTCTTGCAACTTCATGGGGAAACTGGGAGATGGGTCACAATTACATTGCCAAGAGGTGGCCCCCAGGTCCTCGAGAAAGATGTTCCTATGCTGTAAAACTGGCAAGAGCCCTTGTTTAGCTTTTAAGAAGATTTACCTACATCTGAAAGGGGCAGAGAAATAACTGACAATGGCGCATTTTCTAAAGTCAATGCTCTATGAAAAAGGAGTGGTTAGGGGGAATCTCCCCCTTTCCCCCTCCTTTTTGCACCACAGAGAATTAGGTAATCATATTTACTCTTACAAGTCCCGCCACTGGGGTTAGTGATGGGTGCAGATGGGTCTGTGCACAGGCTGGGGACAGTCTCCCGGGCACTCTGCCTGTGCCTGTGGGACCAGGGCTTGGGGACCTCCCCCGCCGTCCTCCTGGACACTCAGAAAGCGGCCACAGGGGAGGGGACAGACGGGGCTACATCCTCGGGCTCCTTTTTCAGGGCAAGCTCATGAGGAGGCAGAAGTGGGGCTACTTCCGCAGCAAATGGAACCTTCTGGAACTGGCCATCATCTTGGCCAGTTGGAGTGCCCTGGCAGTGTTTGTGAAGAGGGCCATCCTGGCGGAGCGCGACATCCAGCGCTGCCGGACCCACCGGGAGGAGTAAGTGGCTATCTCCTCAGCCCCAGGTCCTTCCCCTGGCCGCCTTCCTCCAGCTCTGAGGCCCAGGGTTCCAAGCAAGGCTTTGGAATGTCGGAACCCTAGCGGAAATCACTGTGGCTGCCACCTAGATTCAAGTTTGGTGCCTGAAGTGTGTACAGTTGGAGAGGATGCTTTTAATGTAACATCTTACTTCTGCAAATCTTACCAAAACGCAGGACCATGTGGCATCCTGCCTAGGTCCCTCGCAGCCCTTTGGGGAGGGTCTTTGCGAATGTTCATGCCCAGTAAAGTCACCTCTGCTCCCGCTTACTGACTGTCCACTGTTTGCCCGGCAGGTTGTGTTCACTCAGTGAACCCCCTAACAACTGACAAAGATAGGGGTAATCATTGTCCCATGTAACAAAGACATTGAGGCTCAGAGACGTAATGTGACATCCCCAAGACCACACAGCTAAAATGTGGCAGAGAAATTTAAACCTAGCTCATACGGCTCCAGGATCCTCTACCTTACTTGGAATCATTACGTTTCTTTCAGAGAGACAGAGTGTCGCTCTCTTGCCCAGGCTGGGTACAGTGCCATGTCATACCTCACTGTAACCTCAAACTCCTGGGCTCAATTGATCCTTCCGCCTCAGCCTCCTGAGCAGTCGGGACTATAGGTGCACACCACTATGGCTGGCTAATTTTAAAATTTTTGTAGAGGTGGCTCATGCCTGTAATCCTAGAACTCTGGGGAGGGCAATGTGGGAGGATCACTCGAGGTCAGGAGTTCAAGACAAGCCTGAGCAAGAGCGAGATCCCCATCTCTACTAAAAAGAGAAAAAAATTACCTGAGCAACTAAAAACAAACAAAAAAAATTAGCTGGGCATGGTGGCACATGCCTGTAGTCCCAGCTACTTGGGAGGCTGAGGCAGGAAGATCGCATGAGCCCAGGAGTTGGAGGTTGCTGTGAGCTAGGCTGACGCCACGGCACTCTAGCCCAGGCAACGGAGTGAGACTCTGTCTGAAAAATAAAATAAAATAAAATTTAAAAAATAAAAAAAGACTGCTAGGTAATGGCCCCAAGAACTAGCTACTGAGTCCCTGTGACCGTACTATAGTCTTCATCGCCATCACCATCATCATCACCATAAACATCCTCATCACTTTCATCCCCATCATCATCATTACCATCATCATCACCAGCCCCACCAACATCATCACTCTTGTCCCCATCACCACCACTATCATTGTCATCATCACCTGGCTGGGGGAAGTGGGACACCATGTCTCCCTGACCTATTTCTGGTCATGATGGCCTCTGAGGCCATGATGAGTCTCATCCTCCACCCTGAGATGGTGATAAGCCTACTCTTGCATCCCGCTGAGGTCTGGCTGACCTGCTCCCAGTCCCTAAGACCCAGCCTTCCCACCTTGTCCCACAGGGGAGTCAGTTTCAGCGAGACGGCAGCAGCAGACGCTGCCCTTGGCTACATCATTGCCTTCCTGGTGCTCCTGTCCACGGTGAAGCTCTGGCATCTGCTCAGGCTGAATCCCAAAATGAACATGATCACAGCAGCCCTACGCCGTGCCTGGGGTGACATTTCAGGCTTTATCGTTGTCATCCTCACCATGCTCCTGGCATATTCCATTGCAGTGAGTGGCTCCTTTGGGAAAACCTCGGGGCTGGTCTCCGTGGAGGCCAAGGCTACTGGGTGGTGGCAGTGCAGGGGCTGCAGGGACACTGCAGCATCCTCTGGGACCAGAAGTCACCAACTCAGAGCCAGGTGGTGCCAGGCCTCCTTTTGACACCACAGCCCTGAGAAAGTCTCAGGGGAGGGGTGCTGTAGTAGGGGAACCCCGCTGTCCTTCCAGCCCAAATTCCCCAGAGCAAAGAGGCCTCTGAGAGTCCTGTTTCATTGCTGAGTCTTAAGGAAGCCATTTGGGGCAGTGGCTTAGCAGGTGGCTGGTAGCTACAGCCCAGGACAGGCTGGGAACATAGCAAAGGTCCCAGATGAGGTCATCCGGGTAGGCACTTCCAGAGCACAACACACACACGCACACACACAAAGTGCAGGCGCCGATGCCCACAGAAGTACACACGCACACGCGCACATCAGTACACGCATGCGCACACACATCCCATGCAGAACCGGCTGTGTACACACACCCACTCGTGCGCCACTGCGGATGGTTTTGTCAGGCCAGGCCAAAGGGGTGCCTGACACAGACCACTGACTCTACTGTCGAACACCAGGCTTTGGGGGGCTTCACAGCTCCTTTCTCTATTCATAAGGACTCTTTCCATGACAGTCAAACTTAATATTTGGTTGGAAACTCCGCTCCTACAAAACCCTCTTCGATGCGGCAGAAACACTGATCAGCCTTCAGCTAGGAATCTTCAACTACGAGGAGGTAACAGGATGGGGAGTGGACCCTCCATGCCGTGCCTGGGGTCTGTCCCCCTTTGCTAGGCCCCGTGCTGCAGCCCACAGGGGCCCTGGGACCCTGCCCACAGGTGCCCGCACCTCATAACCCAGCCCTTCCCACTCCAGGCTTGCGGACTGAGGGCCAGTGGGGGGAGGTGGCCTCCAGGACACAGGACACCGGATGGCCCTAGCTCTCCTCCTGGCAGGTCCTGGACTACAGCCCCGTGCTCGGCTCCTTCCTCATTGGGTCCTGCATCGTTTTCATGACGTTTGTCGTGCTGAATCTCTTTATCTCTGTCATCCTGGTGGCCTTCAACGAGGAACAAAAATGCCATCAGGTGAGTCCCTTGGGGCTGTTCTTCCTCAGCCATTGACCTTGAACGAGGAAGAGGCCAGTGGAGCGGCCTCAGACTTTAGAGAGACTTGACAGACCGTTGTAGCTCAAGGCCCTCATTTCACAGGAGGGGAAACTGAGGCACTGAAGGAGGAAATGAATTCCCCCAAGATGGCAAGCAAGTGAGTGGGAGAGCTGGGACCAGAACTTGATTCCCAGTTCAGGACTCTGTTCACTACCCCAGTAGTTCTCAGCCCTGGCTGCACACTGGAATCCCTGTGGGCCTTTTGGAAACCGCTGCTGCCCCACCCGAGGCCAATACAAACAGAATCTCTGGGGGAATGATCCAGGCATTGGTATTTTTGGAATCTCCCCAGGTGATTTTAATGTACAGCCAAGGTCAAGGGACCCTAAGGCACTATGTTCTGAAACCTCAACCCTTGTCAGACAGCAGCAAGTTGGCCCCTACCATCAACCTTCCACCCACCACGCTCCCTGCAGGAAGGAGAAATGCAAACTGGACTGTGGATTTTTTTTTTTTTTTGAGACAGAGTCTCATGCTGTCACCCGGGATAGAGTGTCACGGTGTCAGCCTGGCTCACAGCAACCTCAAACCCCTGGGCTCAAGCAATCCTCTTGCCTCAGCTTCCTGAGTAGCTGGAACTACTGGCACTCGCCACCGCACCTAAATAATTTTTTGTTTCTATTTTTATTTGCTCGGTTAATTTTTTCTATTTTTAGTAGAGACAGGATGTCATTCTTGCTCAGGCTGGTCTTGAACTCCTGAACTTAAGCGATCTCCCACTTCAGCCTCCCGGAGTGGTAGGATTATAGGCGTGAGCCACCACACCCGGTCTTGACTGTGGATTAATAACAACCACTGGTTTACAGAAGGCTGTCTCCACAATGGGAGTTGTGCTAAAGGCTTCACACATATTATTTTACTTGATTCCCAAAACAGCACAATGAAATAGATATAATTACCCACGTTTTACAGAGAAGCAAACTGAGGCTCAGAGAGTTGAAATCACGGACCTAGGGCCACAGAGCTAGGAAGTAGTGAAGGTGGGATCCGAACCTGGGTCTGTCCCACGTGGATGTACTTTTTGTCCCTGCCTTTCCAGAGGTGCAGTTATGTTAAGGGTGACCTTGTCCTCAGCTCACCCTTCTCTTCCCAGCTGGAAGATTTCTGAAATCTGCACATCTAACAAAGAAACACTCATGACACTGTCCTTTGATTTGTTCATTTCTGTCCAAGCGCAGTGATTTGGTGGTGGTGTTTTTCAAAACTGCGAAACATTACATAAAGGTGCTGTACTCCACCATGTTAAAGGATCATTTTAAAGAGAGGGGGACTTTTCTGGAAGCCAGGAAATTACTGACCTCGGGATGAAAGAATGACAGCCCCTCACCTTGTCCCCTCGTCTGTCACTGCTGGTCACTGGCACACGTGTAATGTGTCCTGGGTCTGTGCCTGAAAGGGAAAAAGGGAAAATTTTTCTACTCTACTCTCATTCAGCACAGAACACTCTGTGACCAGATTTGTGGGGATTTTTCCCCTATGCACCAAGCGGTTCTCCAGTGGACACCAGCTGGCTGTCCTATACAGGTTGGGTATCCCTAATTTGAAAATCAGAAGTCCAAAATGCTCCAAAATCCAAAAATTTTTGAGTGCCTGTGTGCCAACATGAGGCTACTGGCTAGGAGTTCAAGACTAGCCTAGACAACATAGGGTAACCCCCATCTGTTTTTTTTTTTCTTTATTCCCTTGAAAACGTTAGGTAGAAAGTGTGACCCCCATCTCTACAAAAAATTTTTAAAAATTAGCTGGGCATGGTGGCGCATGCCTGTAGTCCCAGCTACTTGGGAGGCTCAGGCAGGAGGCTCACTTGAGGCCAGGATTTCAGGTTACAGGGAGTTATGATTGCAGCACTGTACTTTGTCTCCAAAAATAATAAAAACAAACAAACGGGAGGATGGTTTAGATTATATGCAAATACTACACTATTTTATGTCAGGGACTTGAGTATCTGAGGATCTTTTGGTGACCAGTCACACCCTGAGACCATCTTGGGGCCCCACCCTAAGTCACCTCATTAGCATAATGTCTGGTGGGATAAAAAAATGACTCATTAGGTAAAAGATACTCCTGACATTCAGGAAATTTCAAGGAACCTGGGACAAAAATCAAATACATTTCATATTATACCACAGTGCACCTGCCCTGCCAAGTTCTGACTTGTTGAAACGATTTTGTAGTGTTTGGAAAACATTTTCATTCTAGCGGGGAAGAAGTCAGCATTGTGAGGTCTGATATCCACACTCAAACTGTACCTTAATTTGGAGGTGTTGTCACAGGCAATTAGATGGACACCTTTAGTGGAAATTACTTTCACAGAGTGGGTTCCTTCTGGCAGAAGACCGAACTCATCCGTTTTGCATAAATTCTTTCTTAAAATGAAGATATAATTCACATACTATAATATGAGCCATTTTGAACTATACAATTCAGTGTTTTTTAGTATATTCCCGGAGTTGTGCGACCATCACTACTATCTAATTCCAGAACATTTTAATCACCCCAAAATGAACTGCCATACCCATTAACAGTCACTCCCCATACTCCATGTCTGGACATTTCCTATAAAGGAAACCATACGATATGTGGCCTGTGTCTGGCTTCTTACACTTATTGTCATGTTTTCAAGACACATCCACACCATAGCATGTATGAGCATGTCATTCTTTTTATGGCTGAATAATATTCCACTGTGAGGGTATAACACAAATGTGTTTATCAGGTGACAGGCATTTGGGTGGTTTCCATATTTGGGCCATTATAAATAGTGCTGCTATGGACATTCGTGTACAGGCTTTTGTGTGGACATATGTTTTCACTTCTCTTGGGCATATACCTAGAAGTGAAATTTCTGGGCCATACGGTGACTCTGTGTTTGTTTGAGAAACTGCCATGTCATCTTCCTAGGCAGCTGCAATGTTTTAGAGTCCCTGAAGCAAGATGCAAGGGCTTTTGTACATAAATTCTTTTTTTTTTTTGAGACAGAGTCTCGCTTTGTTGCCCAGGCTAGAGTGAGTACCGTGGTGTCAGCCTAGCTCACAGCAACCTCAAACTCCTGGGCTCAAGCAATCCTCCTGCCTCAGCTCCTGAGTAGCTGGGACTACAGGCATGTGCCACCATGCCCGGCTAATTTTTTTTCTATTTTTAGTTGTTTGGCTAATTTCTTTCTATTTATAGTAGAGACAGAGTTCTCGCTCTTGCTCAGGCTGATCTCGAACTGCTGAGCTCAAGCAATCCTCCTGTCTCGGCCTCCCAGAGTGCTAGGATTATAGGTGTGAGCTACCTCACCTGGCCTTATTCTTCACTTTAAATCTTTCTATCTATGGTTGAGAAGCGTGGGAAAGCTAGAGAGAAACATCTATTTAATTTTAAACTCCCCAGGGGCTAGGCCAGAAGGCAAACAGGGAAAGCAGAAGGAATAACATGAAAGAACAAAAGAAAGAGCCACTAGCAACACGCTGTCCTAGAGGGAAACTGGGGCAGTCATCTCAGAAGTGGTTTCCCACTGCCTACATTCAGATTCAGTAGCCCAGCCAAAGCTCTGGGAATGTAAGGGTTGTCCCCAAACCCCAGGCATCCTTGGCAGAGAGGAAGAAGAAGCCACTGAGGATAAAGGAGGAAGCACGCAACTTTGGGGTTCCTAGGAGGCCATCCCAACCCAAAACTGACTCTGAACAGTGCAGTGACCTTAGGCAGGGACCAAATTGGACAAGAAAACCATGATTTCCCCTTAGAAAAGCCCCAAGGAAGGAGGGTTCTACATTCAGCACTTGATTCTTTCTTTCTTGCAGCTGTCGGAAGAAGGAGAGATTGCAGACTTGCTGCTGATGAAAATACTCAGTTTCCTGGGCATTAAATATAAAAGAGAAGAGCCTCAAAGCAGCAGTGAGCAGCCCGAGTGGCTTTCCCAGGCTCGGCCCCCTCAACCCACACGAGCTTTGCCCAAGGTCTAAGCTGCCCGTCCACCACCACCACCTCTGGGTGGGGAAGGCCACAGCCTCCTGCCTGCGTTCACCAGTGATTCTATAGTCTCTCCAGGTCACATGTCTTGTGTCTGCAGAAGAGTTACCAAGCCCAGCAAGTAAAACAATGAGAATAACACAGACATACATAGAATCGCCACTACCATGAGAGTCTGTTTGTTCAAATGTCTTTCCTCCTAGAAATAAAACAAATATTGTATAGAACTTGGGAAAAAAAATCTCTATAGACTTAATTATTTCATCTTTTTGTTGGTCAGGAGTTGCTTTTAAATTATTCTAATTCAAGGCTTCTCAAATTGCGTCTGAGAGATGCAAATGGGTGGTATATTAGCTTCCCTGGAACAAAGTATCAACAACTGGGTGGCTTAAAACAAGAGAAGTTTATTCTGTCCCAGTTCTGGAGCCTGGAAGTCTGAAATCACAATGTTGGCAGGGCCAGGTGCCCTCGGAGGGCTCTAGGGAGGGATCCTTCTTGCCTCTTTCAGCTCTGGGCGACTGCCAGCAAGCCTCGGTGTTCCTTGGCTTGTAGACGCATCACTCCCATCTTGCCACGTGTCTTTCTCCTCCCTGTCTCTTCTCTTCTTACGAGGACACCAGTCCTGTTGGACTAGGGCCCAGCCTACTACAGTATGGCCTCATCTTAACTGGTTACATCTGCAAGAACTCTATTTCCCAATATAGTTATATTCTGAAGCACTAGGGCTTAGGACTTTGACATATCTCTTTATGGGACACAATTCAATCCCCTAAAGGTGTCATCCTCCCAAATAAGTTTCTGAATCAAATAAAGGTAGGGAATATCAGGTTATAAAGGTTCCTTAGCATGAAATTGTCAGAGGTTTTAATATGTTCAGCGTGTGGGGTGTAGTATAGAGTCTCCCCCGAGCATGAGAGATGAAGTGTGTAATGATTCCCAAACTCCTCTGACCAAGGTATCCGGTACTGAAGCACCCCACTCAGGGCTAGGGTTCCTTAGATGATACTTTGGGAACTGTCAATCTCCACCAGTGGTTTTCAACCTTGGCTGCATGCCAGAGTCACCAGACTTCATCCCAATACATCAGAATCTCTGGGCTTGGGCCCCAGGTGTTGTTTAAGCACCTCAGGTGATTCCAGGTGCAGTCAGACTTGATAGCCATGGTCTAAATTCTGAGAACCACAAGTCTAGACAATAAATGGCTTCCAAGTGTCAGTGCAGATGAGTGTACAGGGGACAAGCTTCCAGCATCTTTTCCAGCTCACCCTGTCTTGTCCCTCCTCCTCATACACCCATTGTAGCAGATACTATAGGTTCCCAGGCCCTAATCCATTCTATGCTTTTCTCTTTGCTATGAGAAACCCAACCTTGTTCAGATAGCCACCTGCCCCTCCCCCACAGGACCCTGGGAAGGCCACCACAAGGTAAATCCTGTTGTGTCTTAGTAATGGTAATCCATTTCCATTATATAAAATCATTTGTTTTGGCCGAGAGTGGTGGCTCACACCTGTAATCCTAGCACTCTGGGAGGCCAAAGTAGGTGGATCGCTCAAGGTCACAAGTTTGAAACCAGCCTGAGCGAGACCTTGTCTCTACTAAAAATAGAAAGAAATTAATTGACCAACTAAAAATATATATACAAAAAATTAGCCGAGGATAGTGGCGCATGCCTGTAGTCCCAACTACTCGGGAGGCTGAGGCAGGAGGATCACCTGAACCCAGGAGATTTAGGTTGCTGTGAGCTAGGATGATGCCACGGCACTCACTCTAGCCTGGGCGACAAAGTGAGACTGTGTCTCAAAAAAAAAAGGACCCTGTCTCAAAAATAAAATATAAAAAAAAATTCTCAAAAATAAAATAAAATAAAAAATTCATTTGTTTTATATAATTGTGATATTATAGAAGTAGTGACATTATAGAAGGTAGCCAAGATCTGGAGTTTAGGGTAGACCAGTGTAATCCAGTCAGCATCCCAGACAGAGGCAAGGACAGATTTTAAGAGCAGCTGCTTTGTCAGCCTGGAGCTTAAGTCCTACTACTTACTGCCATCTAGGAGCTACTTAAGGTATAAAACGTCTCCTCCATTCCACTCCTGAGCAAGTTCCTCAACCTTTCTGAGCCTTCAGCACTGCACTTATAAGTGTAATGCCCACCAGAATGGGTTTTGGAGAGGATTAAAAAGATAAGGTGGGCAAGTGCCAGGCACATAGCAAGGGCTCAACAGATGGTGATTATCTACTGAAAGGACAATGGTGCATGACGGCCCTTGCAAGCCGCTGCACAGCTGGCAATCCTAAATTTATAAGCAGGAGGAAGCTCAGTGCAGCAACATATGGGACCCCCAAACACACACAATCCAAGGTACCCACGCTGTGGTACTGAAGGTGCAGAGTTTGAGGTGTTTTTCACACCAGTGTTTCCTTGCTGACCCATGCCTGCTCCATAAAATCTGTGTAGAAGGTGAGGTCTTCCCAGAACTTAATTTTTCTTCTGATTTCTTGGAGCAGGATGACGACTTTTCTCGGAAGGCTGGTCACGGGGCTGGCTGATTAAGCAAGGAATTGTCCAGGCTGGGTCTCAACTCTCTGCCTTTTGAACACTCATGCATTAAAGACTGGCTC
>VSMD01080321.1:0-19501 GCA_008750895.1 Mirza zaza
GACACTCAGAGCCGCTCTGCTCCACCCCACTCTGGCCCTCCGAGGGCCTGGCTCTCAGGGGACCCTCCAGACTGCCCCCCATATCTCCTCCAGCCCCCCCCCCCAGTGACGACTGAGCCCTGCCCCAGGGAGCTTGCCAAATCCCTGCCGTCGTCTGTTCCTGCCACCTGCCACTGCTCTCCTGGGCTCCCACGGGGCCAGCAGGACGTGGGGACCTCCGGCCCCAGCCCTGCCGGCCACCTCACCGCAGTCTGCGTCTCCACTTTGTCAGCTCCCACTCACCCCTGCTGCACTGCGCTGGTCATCGGGCCGCACCTGTCCCCAGTGCTGCCCTGTCACCCTCCTTCCAGCCTGCGCCAGACCCAGCAAGTCTGTTGAACGATAAGCGGGTTGACTCTGCTCTCCCGTGAGAAAGCGTTTCCCGCTGGGCGATGGGTGTCCTCCTCCAGGGTGGGCTCACCTGGGTTCAGGAGGCAGTGTGTGGGGGAGGGGCGGGGCCCGCTGGGGAAAGAAGTCCTTAGCCAAGGCCACTCCCCTGCCCCTGGGTGGGTGAAGAAGGGCAAGCTCGCCTTCCTCAAGGCCCTCGGGCTCTGAAATTCAAAGGGATGTTCTGTGAAGGTTAAAGCCGAGAAGGCAGGGTTAAGGTGGAGGAGCATGGCTGCAGCAGAGGGGGCGTGGTCATAGGAGAGGGGCGTGGCTGCAGCCCAGGGGGCGTGGCCACTGCTCCAGGGATGGGCTCACTTTTGCTGCCCTGGGTTGGCTCTTGTCCTAGTCCATGAGGATCTCAGGGGAGCTGCCAGCTACAGGGCTGGAACCAAAATACTTCTGACCCCACCCCCAAGTGTGAGGGGCGCTGAGGAAGGAAGGCGGGCGGTGGGCTCGTTTGCGCCCCAACCCGTGGGATCATCGTTAGGGGGGCCCAGCAGGAGTGCAGAGCGGGTTCAGGAGGCCCCAAGGACCCGCCCCACCCCGGCGGCCCCCACTTTCCGAGGGCCGCGTTCCCCGGCGTCGGTCTGCTCGGGCTGCCTTCCCCGGCGTCGGTCTGCTCGGGCTGCCTGTGCACGGCTGGGCGGCTTGCCCGACAGATACCGACCCTGTCACTGCTCTGCCCCCGGAGCTCCCAGACAGCGGTCTTCTCCCTGTCCTCACGTGGCGTCCCTCTGAGCAGTTCTGTGTCCTAATTTCCTGTTTGTCTGAGGACATGGGCCAGATTGGGTCAGGGCCACACTAATGGCCTCATTTTAATTTAATTTCCTCATTCAATACTCTGTTCCCACATAAGGTCACATTCTGTGGCCCTGGGGGTTAAGGCTTCAACATGTGGATTCTCGGGGGATGGAATTCAGTCCACAACACCCCCTTTGAGACGTGGAAGTGACCGTCACCTTTTCCCATCTTCCGGCCTCTGGAATCCTAAAGCCGCAAAGTAGGAGGGGCCTGGAAGGATGTCAGGCGGCCAAGGACAGCATGGTGGTCCAGCAGGTTAAATGGCGTCCCCAAGGCCCCACGCCCGGTGCTGCTGGCCCTTCCCACCCCGCCCCTCAGCACGTCTGGCCCTCCTGGCCACTCAGTCCCTCTGTGGAAGCTTTTCCTCCTCGTCCTCCAGCCGGGATGAAGAACAGGGCCTGGGGACCACCGCAGGACCTTGTCACACTCTGCCGCCGACTGACCGGCCACGTGGCCACTTTGTCTTGCACAGTGGGGAGGTGGGAGGGGGCGGACCCCTGGCAGCCACAGGAGAGACGACCTGCCGACTTCCCAAAGGGGATGAGGGTGGCTCCCAGCAGCCAGGACTGTGCCAAGGGTGCCAGCTTGGGCACGATTCTGAAGCTGCCCTACGTTATGGGCGGGGCACGGTTTTCTAAGGGGGACTTAGAATTATGTTACGTTTGAAGGGTAGCATGGAAAGAACTCTGAATGAGAACATCCCCTTCCCGTGGTGGCCCTGTGTGCCTGCTTCGTCCCCTTGAAGCAAAGAAAAAGGGGGTGCCGTGGGGCGCCTCCCGTGACTCAGGAGGGGTCCTGCCGGCCAGCATTCCCTCGGAGGTGAGGGCCGTTAGCAAAGGAGGGAGGCAGCCAGGCTCTCTCTGCTCGCAGAAGTTGCAGGTTTTAGGTTTTATTGCAAGTTCAGACCCCGACAGGTGTCTCAGAAGGACCTCCGTCCTGTTCCCAGAGCAGGGCTGGGTTTTCCTGAGAGGGCAGCACTTCCCGGAATTCCCTTGGCTTGCTCCTCCGGCACCTACATCCAGGCCTCCTGCAGCCCTCACTCCCCACCTGTCGGCACCTCCCAAGGGGACCCACCCGGGACACTGTTTCTGCTGAATGCACAGCCCCTCCCCCACCGCAGTTCCGGTGGGAGCTTCCCCGCCCCCATTCCATTCCCACTTGGAAGCCATGATGCCTGCTTGCCAAGGCGTCCAGCTCTCCCGGCCTAAGCCGGGCAGGGGGTGCACAGAAAAGGCCCCCGTCCTCCTCCAGGTCCTGCTGCCCCGCGCTGTCCCCCGCGCCTTTCTCCCCTGCCCAGCCACGCCGTCCTCGCACATGGCCCTAAGACCAGGCTGGAAGGGGCTACGTGCTGGGAGAAGCTTCTCCCCAGTGTTCCCCCTCCTCCGCCCTCCCCTTCCCCCACCTCTGGGGTCCAAGGAACCCAGACCCCAGGGAAGGGTCACGCTCAGTCCTGATACTACAGAGACAGAGACCCAGGGAGGAGTGGCCAGAATTATGCAAAAGCTCGGGGACCCAGGGGGCAGGGAGCAAGGAGCCATGAGTGTCATGGGGGGCTGTGGGTCGCCCATCGAGAGTCGCCTCCCACTTGAACCGGATCTCGAGGAGTCAAGCGATTGCGACCACAGAGAAACCTTCAGAGGCGCCCCTGAGAGTCCTCTAAATAGAGCTGTCTCCGCGCGCTTGTTCCGGTTGCCCGCTCGCTGCGTGTCAGCCCCCTGTGATCCATTATTTATACCGGAGGAGATTGCCCTCAGACACCACAAGTGAAACAAACAAAAACAAAGCAGCCCAGAAAGATGACAAGAGCGAGGAGTGCGCCAGCCGTGACAAATGCATCCTGTGCGGGGGACCCGCGCAGATACCGGCGTGGGGAAGTGGGCCCTGAAATCCCGCGTGCAGCCAGGGGGCCCCGAGCGTGAGCCCGGGGGGCGTTCAGACGGGTCTGGAGCCGGATCCTGCACACAAGCACCCCAGCCAGGGAGGAGCTGCCCGATCGGCACCTGCCACACTCCACCCTCCCGCCTCCCGCTCTAGCCCGGCCGCACCGGCTCTCGCGGGGAGGGGTCGGCGGGAGGCCTCTGACCTGCTCCCCAACCCCAGCTCCACCCACGCCTCCTGAAGTCACTCCCAATCCCGGGCACACTCCGAGACGCCCATTCCCTGCAAAAGGCATTCCAGCCGACTCAGAACGGAGGGCAAGGCTCGTGGTGGCTCCCGGTGGTCGCTGTGACAATGGTCTCAAATGGCACTGCTCAAAGCAGCAGGAGTTGATTCTCCACGGCTCTGGAAGCCGGAAGTCCAAAGTCAGTGTCACTTGGGCCAGAGCCGAGGTGTCCGAGAGAGAGCCCCTTCCCTGCCTCTTCCGGCTTCTGGCGGCTTCTGCCGGCGGTTTTTGACCTGTGGCCGCCTGGCTGCAGCCTTCAAGGCCAAGGTCTCTGGTCTCTGTCTCCACATCACCGGCTCCTCTGTGTGCCAGTCCCCCCTGCCCCTCTCGTAGGGACACCTGGGATGGCATTTAGGGCCCACCTGGGTCATTCGGGGTGATCTCATTTCAAAGCCCTCAACGCAATCGCGTCTGCAGAGATTCTGCCGTGTCAGGTAGTGGCGTTCGCGGGTCCCAGGGGCTGGACGTCGGCATCTGGGGTGTGGGAGCACCGCTCGGCCTCCTGGGAGGCCTCAGCCCCTGGGCTGCGGACACTTCTCTCGCCTCCGTCTGCTGGGCGCTGTGCACTCTGCTTTCCAGCCTCACGGCGTTGTCACGGCGCCCGAAACCCAGTGTCCTCACGGTGCCCTGCGGCTCCGCCCCTCGAGGCCCGTCTTTCGCCCACCTGCCTTTGCCGTCGTGTTTGGGGGGCTGCCACCGCTGCCTCCCCACCTGCGGTCTGAGACGCCTCTCTCCTTCCCGTCGAGTTTTCCCAAACGTTTTGATGGAATTAACTCCTGCCCCGTCGGCCACGTGCCCCTGGGATCCTCCCACTTAACACGTCAGGGACGGCCTGCCGTGTGCCTGCTGCACACAGAGAAGGACGTAAGGAAGACACGCATCTCGGGAGACCCCGGCGAGTCCAGAGCGTCGGCCTCGAAACTGCATCCCGCCCTCCGGGTGCTCCTCTGGGGCCTACCCAGGGTGGGCAGGCGGGGTGCGGGTCCAGCAACGCCCCGCGCCGGCTGTGTGTTCCCGGGCCTCGGTTTCCAGAGCAGTGAAGCGGGGGGAGTGTCTGCCACAGCCCAGGTGTCTCTGAGTGTCGCGCAGAGGCCGCTGGTATCATGTCCTCGTTGCGGGGACACTGTGGCTGAAGAGGTGGGGGCATGTGCCCGTCCCCGCGCGGGCGAGAGGCAGAGCCGGGGTGCGCCGGGAGGCCCGGCTGCGGCTCAGGCTCCGTGGGAACGCGCCTGCCGGGAGTCAGCCCACGGGACGGGCAGCCACTCCAGCGTCGAGGCCGGTGCAGGGGCCGCCCCGCGGAGCCTCGTGGCATCTGGAAGCAGGTGGACTGGCGCCGTCCCGTGGGGGGTGAGCGTGGGGAGCCTGGGCGTGGGCGGAGACGTGCCCGGGGCCACACGGCCAGCGAGGGAAGAGCCCGAGCGCGGGCTCCAGGCCCCATCGCAGAGCCTCGCCCACCAGCCGGCCGGGGGCTTGTTGGCTCCCTCTTCTGTCTCATGACGACAAACAAGCTTTGTGAGGGCAGCGAGGACAGTTTCGGGGCGTCTCTTTGTACTTGCCTAAAACTAGCCCTCCCACCGTTCCAGGAGGCTCTGCACGAGCGCTGCTCTGAGTGTCGCCCGTCAACAGCCGGGCGCGATCCCCCTCCCCACGGTCTTCCTCTTCCCACTGTAGCTCTTCCGGCTCTGGTGCCCGCCGCCCTCCTGCTGGCTCTGTCCCTGCCCTCCTGCCCCAACCCACCTGCTCTCTGAGCCGCGGCCTCTGCAGTGGGAGTGACGGCGCCCACCTGCCAGGTGCGTGCTTAGGATCGAAGGTCACGTGTGAGCAGCGCCAAGCAGATGGCCAGGAGGGAAAGGACCATATGTCACACACAGACACGCACACACAGCATACCACACGCTCACACACATGCACGCACACACACACAGATGCTCGTGTTTTCAGGTCAGGATCCTGGCGGGTCCCACACATCACGTTTGCTCCGAGTCTCCCTCTGCCCCCGAGCTTCACCCCCTGCGCCTCCTGCCACGTACTGCTGAAGCGCATGCCGTCCCTGATCCTTGAAACGCGGCCCGAAGACATACACGTGACAACCTAGAAACGCGGAGGGATCGTTGCTGACTTCCTTGCTCGCGCCCTCGCGTTGTGTCTAGAGACCCGCGCGGAGCTCCTCGCAGCGTGTGCCTTGGTGTCCGACACGAGCTTCCGCGTGACCCAGCCGGGGCGGGGGCGGGAGGGCGGCATCTGGGGGCCGGGAGGCTGAGGTTTCTGTGCGGGTCCTCGCCTTCTGGACATATCTCAGCGTTTCTCTAGCTCAGAGATTTTTTTTTTTATTAAGGCACTGTCTGCAGTGTGTCTGGCACATAGTAATTCACGGTAATGTCTGCTATTATTTTATATTCTTTTTCAAATGAAACGACCTGAAAACTGTCTCCTAAATGGGAAAGGGAAAGGAGGCTGAACAACAGATTTTATTTTAGCAAACAAACCGCACCGGTTGCTCGCGTGGTGAGCTGTTACCCGTTCCGAACGCGGCATCACTGTATTCTAAAAACAGGAGACGAGCAGGGCGAACAATATGTTAGATTCGTGTACGTAGTTTAGAATTGGAGATGAATTCCAGACATACAGAGAAGGGTGGATGGACGGGTGGACAGGTAAGGTAGCCTGCAATGTTTTCTTGATTTATTTCTTGGGTAATAAAACACAGGAGAATGTGGAGTTTGGGGCTTGGTCTGTTCTCAGCTTATTTGGTTTTTTTTTTTATACTAAACGGTTAAAATTCTCAGGTGCTGAAAAGAAATCTGCAAAGGCACCTTGGGCTCGGGTTCCCAGGGCGGGTCCCTGGCCGCCACCTCCAGCTAATGCGCCGCCCGGGGGCCGGCGTCGGGGACGGCGGTTTGCTCCGAGGGCGGATGGAGTCTGGAGAAAGCTCACCGAAGCTCATGTGAAAGCTCGGCAGCTTATAAAAGCGATAAAAAATGACTCAGTCTGGGATGGAGACAATAAAAGGAATTTGAATTAGTTTATTTTCCTTGCGGAGGCCTGAGTCAGTATTTCTCCTGCGTGCGCGGCCAGAATTATCGGTAATTGGAAAACCGGGCTGTCAGAAGACGCGTGGGGGGGGGGTGATGGGAGCAAGGAGGCCGCGGGACCACCCTGCCCCCCACGCAGACCGCAGCTGAGATCCCATGTCAGGTGCAACCTGCGCGTCTGGAGCCCTGGGCTGGCGGCGGCCGCATGAGTCTGAGACCGCGTCCAGGACGAGGTGGTCAGCCCGGCCCTGGTCTCGCAGGTCCCCGTCTGTGGGGGTGGCAGTGACACCGAGCTCAGGAGGACCCGGGTCCCTGGGCTTACAGGCTGCTTGGCTCTGCTTCTGGCCCGGGCAGGGGCTCAGTCCCCGTTGGTGGCTGCGGCGTCATCACTTACATGACATAATACCGGGGAACACACAGGCGCGTGCCTTGGCGCCAGCCTTCCCCGAGCACAGGCGGAAGGGCAGGTCCGGCTCGGTGGCGGGGTGCCGGGGAACCGACCCAGGCCTGGCCTGCAGGACGGCACGCTCCACAGCCTCTGCGTGGTCGGAGGGAGAGAAAACTGACGATGACCGGAGTGAGGTCACACTGGTCGTTTGACCTATCGGAGTTTGATGTCCTGTTTACCCCGCGTGGCTGAGCTTATCAAGGAGTACGTGTCTGCGCTGCTGCGACCTCCGGCTCTCCTCCCACTTTGGACAGAGCTGGACGTGGCTCATAATCAATGCCAAGGTCAGTGGGTCGGTCAGAGCAACCAGAGCCTGCGCCGCACCGGATCCCCGGGTTCACACAGCCCTGCGCCCCGGGTGCCGCGGGAACTCCCGGAAATGCCGGCACGCTGAGGTTGAGCCTGCGTGCCCCTGGTGTCGCTTGCTTGTGAAAACGGCCTTCGAAGGGGCCAGGAGGAGGAAGACCATCCACGGGTCTTCAGGCCCTCCTGCGGTCACAGCTGCCGTTCACTGAGCGCTCGAGATGCACCAGGCCTCCGTCTGCCGCCGTGATTCCTCTTAACGTCCCCGTGGGGGCGAGGTTGGACGAGTCTCGCTCTGCAGCAGAAGGAGCGAAGCCCCAGAAAGTTTGAGAAACCTGCCCTGGGTCTAGCTGGCAGGAGGAGGGGCCAGACTGAACTCACATCTCTGACTCCTCCTTTCCCTGCCCTCTGCCCTACCTGCACCTGGAGCAGCGCACAGCATCAACGCCTGACCAGGCTATCCTGCAGGTATCAGGCAGCCGACAAGCGCTGAGGTGGCCAACCCAAGGCCCATCCACTTGGAACGGAGCCAGCGGAGAGCACTGGCTGCCGAGGTCACTCTGCTGACCGACTGCCCTCACCACCAACCTCCTCCACCCCGATGGCCTCAGAGTTTAGGGTAGCAGTTTGCAGAATTTGGGTAACTGAACCTTTTTTTTTCTTACAAAATTGTAAGTACCTGGCCGGGCACGGTGGCTCACGCCTGTAATCCTAGCACTCTGGGAGGCCGAGGTGGGCAGATTGTTCGAGGTCAGGAGTTCGAAACCAGCCTGAGCAAGAGCAAGACCCCGTCTCTACTACAAATAGAAAGAAATTAATTGGCCAACTAATATATATAGAAAAAAATATCCGGGCATGGTGGCGCATGCCTGTAGTCCCAGCTACTCGGGAGGCTGAGGCAGGAGGGTGGCTTGAGCCCAGGAGTTTGAGGTTGCTGTGAGCGAGGCTGACGCCACGGCACTCACTCTAGCCTGGGCAACAAAGTGAGACTCTGTCTCAAAAAAAAAAAAAAATTGAAAGTACCTAATATATAAAGCCTATATAAGCAGTTAAGCAACAAGCTTATTCATATCCATTTATTTTATAAATTTCCCATTTGCAGCACCCAACAGAGAGTTAACGAGAACAAAGAAGGTTCTGGTGTGAGCGCCCCATCTTTTGGGACGGACGGTTCAGGGTGACCGCTGCAGGCTCACACTAGCCTCAGCGTCACTTGGCTTCAGTGTGTCCTGGTGGTCCCCAAACGGAGAGACCCCACCGTGCTGCACGGGAAGGGGCTGCCTGCACCGTTCTGCTGATGGGGACAGGCCCGGCCCCCTGGGCAGGGCAGCCCCATGACCCTCTGGCCCACAGGGCGTCTGCAGGACATGTGGATCTCAGCACAGCAGCCGTGGGCTGCTCAGTGGACACTGCGTGGACCCGACCCCAGCGATGATGGCCCTGCCCTCGGATGTGCTGATGTTTGGGGTGCTACACACTGAGTGCTGCTTTGAAATTAGCTTCTAGAAAAGTTAGAATAGAAATGAAGAAATGAAATCGGGATCCATGCTGGCGATACCCGCTCCCCCAAACCCTCCCCCTGGGGCTGTGCAGGTGGGCCAGGAGCAGGTCTCGCCCCTCCCCCTGCCGGTCTGGACCCAGGGGAGCCCCTGCCCTGGCTCACCACAGCTCCCAGGAACCCCAGGCTGCGGACCCTTCCTGATCACCGAAAACCTCACTCCCACGCAGTCTGGGAGGTGCTTGGATCCGAGGGCGATAGGAGGCCATGGGGCTTTCGAAGTTCCTTAACCACTTCGGTGCGAGCGTCGACTATAGTCGACAGCCACAGATGAACGTGCACAGCCGAGCCTCGACTTTAGCTGACAGCCGTGATGTGACTTTTCTAATTTTTCATTTATCAAAATAAAATTGTGAACATTTAAACATAACGTACTGAAACATACATGTCTATGTTACCTATTCTGATTTACAAGTAAAGCTGCCTGGAAAGTAAAACAAGCTTTCAGCGCTTTCAAGCTTTCCCCATCACACAAGAGCAAAACGGACTCGTCCTCAACGCACAGCACAGACTGCCGTGCGGACTGTGAGTGCCGGCTGTGGGCGAGGCTTCGCGGCCGGTGAGCGCCGTGCCGAAATGGTTAACTCTCTGCCAAGTCCTGGCCCCTGGGGGTGAGGCCTGGATGTGGGATTCAGCGCGACTGTCAGGAACAAAAAGTGGGGTGGGGGCTGCTCCTCTCTCCTCTCCCTTCTGTCTGCGTGCCTTGGGGTCACCAAGCACACGACCCCTCAAGCTCCTGGCCTTTGTCAGACTAGGGCAGCTGTGTACCTGTGCCCCGCAGAACCGTGGACCCCACCCTCCACCCCCTTCCCAGCAGGACCTGGCCTCGTTCTCTGCCACGTTCTTGTTCCTTCTGTGACCCTCTGTGACCCCCACATCTCAGATTGTCTCTTGGTCCCCCACATGCACCCATCCCCCATGGCTCCCAGCTCCGTGCTATTTAAATTCTGAGCTCTGTCCTCTGCTTAACTGCCATTTGGTTTTCTCTTCTACTTGGCTTCATGCCAAGGAGTGCTCTTCCCAAGTACAGTGGCAAAGACTGTTTCTCCCGTGGGGATTTACGCACATGTGGCGTGGCGTGCTCACGTGCTGGCGCTGTTATCCGTCTCCAGCCTCGGCTTCCAGAGCCGGACAACTTTTTCCTTGGCAATAAAAACCCCGCATATGCACTGTGGGAAATCTGAGAAATGCAGAACGGTATCAGGAAGGGAGAAAATAGTTCCTTCCCCTACTACCCAGAGAAGACTGCTTTTAACACTTCGAGGCCTCTCTTGCGGGTGTTTGTTCATGCGAGCGTACATACATGTGCATGTGTGTACATGCGTGTGCAGCTTTCTTTACACGACTTTGTATCCGGCTGGTTTCCACTCGGCATTGCATAAGCGGCGGTTTCTAGCGCAGCATTAAATAGTCTTCAAAACGTGATTTCGCTGCCTCTGTGATGTCCCTTCGTGGAGACTTACATGTCATCATTTTGGTGTGTATGAGACATTCGGCTTCATTCCACTTCTCTGCAATAGATGACACACGCGGAACGTCTCGGCTGCGTTTGTGCCTGCAGCCCGGGGCGCGGGTTCGGGAATAGACCTGGGCGGTGGCCCTCCGGCTGTGAGGATTCGACGAGGGGACTCGTGGGAGGCGCTCTGCCCGTGCTCTTCTATGACGTTTGTCATTATCATTTTCCGAAGAGCCACCCTGGAAGTGGATTCTGGGCCTGGGGGGACACGCATGGCCACACGGCTGCTCTCTGGGCCGTGTGGGCCCCCATTCCTGGGCGGGGCCCTCCGGCACCTGCGCGTTGGTGCCGTCGCCGGGTGTCAGACGGTCTCCTGGAGGTAACAGCAGACGCACACGCAGCTGCAAGGAAGAGTCAGACCTGTGCACCCTCCGCACCGTGGCCCGCAGTGTCCCAGCCAGGGTGTTGACAGGGAGACACCCCCCACTCCACTCAGACTCCCCGTCTCCCTGGAACTGAGCGTGTGCATTCGGTTCTGTACGGCGCTCACACCTGCGTAGGTTCTTACGCCCACCACCGCAGCCTCGGTCTAGAGCATTCCATCGCCGCAGGACAGGATTGCTGTATAACCACACCCCCACCTTGCTGCACCTCCAACCCGCACCCACGCCCGCCACCCTGTCCCCAATTCCTGGCGAAGGTTAATCTGTTCTCCGTGCCTATAGTTCTGTCATTTCGAGACCGTTATACGAATGGAATGACACGGTCGGTGACCTTTGGAGACTGGCCCTCTCTCACTCGCGTCATTCCCTTGAGGTCCACCCAGGCTGCGGCAGGCGTGTGGCAACAGTCTGTTCCTCCTTGCCGATCAGTGTCCCTCGGCGTGGACGGCGACAGCTCGTGCAGCATTCGCCTATTGAAGGGCATCGGGGCCGGTTCCCGTTCAGGGCCACCTACCTGCCGCTTTCCCTCCACGGCCGGCCGGACGACCCCCGTGTCACCTTCGGCATCTCGGAGGCCCAGCGCAGCTGCTCTAGAAATCAGCGCCCCTTGTTGTGGCTGGAGGTGCCTGAGGTCAGCTGGACGCTTACGGCCAACAAACAGCATCATAGAGTTACGCGAGTCCACACAGCTGTGACGCAGGGTTAATGCTGACAGGCAGGATGCACAGAGGCTGCGCAACCGTGGCCGGGGGGCGCGGCGAAGGGCGCATCTCTTGCCCCCTGGCGCCGCTGGTGCAGGAGCTGAGCCCAGTCGCTCTCCTCGGCAAGGGCGGATAGGGGAAGGAGAGGCTGCCTCCCTGCCCCTGCCCCTGCCCCTGCCCGTAGGAGCTCAGCGTCCCTCTGTCTCCGGGCCGTGGCTGCCATCTCCAGCTGTGGCCCCTTAAAATCACAGGGGCGGCGGGGCGGGGGGCGGGAGGGCTGGGGAAGAGACTCTAGGAGAATTATAATGAGGGAAAATTTTGCTCCAGATTGGTGCCTCCAAGTTCAGGGAGGCTCTGTGAGCGCCGTTGCTGCGGCAGCTGAATAAAGAAGTCTCACGGTCGGTGTAAGCAGTAACAGCAGGACAATGAGCGTAATTGCATGTTTTACAACAGCCAGCCCCAAAGCACAACTTACCCGACACAGATATTCTTTAAATGATTTGGAGAGGTGGCACAGATATCTTCAGTGACTGGGAAGGAACTCACGCCATCCTGGTTTCCCAGCTCGGCGAGATCGTCTCCCTGGAGGGAAAGATCGCAGCCGGCCGGGGTGGGGGGCACCTCCAGCAATGCCCCCCACCTTGGGTCCCTGACAACACTGCTCTTTTGTGACCGTGCCGGGCTTTCCCTCCCCCCGCCTACCAACCTCAGCCCAAACCTTAATTGCCATCCGGTTATCCTGTTTGTCCAGGATTTGGAGCATCTCATAACACAGCACCGCAAATGTTTGCCCAAGAAACCCACAGTTGCTGGCGGTCCCTGACTCCGTGCCAGTCCAAACGAGCATCCGACAACCCGGCAAGAAACTTCCGCACAGCTGCAAGGAAGTGGCTCGTGTGGAAACGGGGACGGGCTGGAGTCCACCGTCCCCTCGGGTGCGGGGTGACAGGGGAGGCCGGGGCAGGGGCCTGGGGCGCGAGGGCCCGGCTGCACCTGCTGGCCTCGGACCGCGGCTCTGCTCTCGCCCGCCCTCCTGCCCGGGCTCCTGGCTGCTCAGGAGAGGGAATCATTCACTCCCTCTGCAGCCACGTCTGGGCCGAGTGGCCGCTGCCGTGGACAGGAGAACGGGGCAGAGACAGCGAGGAGCCACTTTCGTATCTGGAGCCCAAATACACCCGCGCCGTGCAGGCAACGCCTCGTGCGGGCGACGCCTCGTGCATCCCTGCCCGGCCCCGCCCCTGCACAGCCTGGACGCCCCCCTGAGAGCAGCCTCCCCGGGCCAGGCTCTACCTGCGAGCGGGGCCAGGAGGCCGGGCCCAGGCAGCCCTCTCCCCACCGCCGACGGCAGGGCACGGACAGTAAAGCCGGCTTTCCCTCAAACTTAGAGTTTTCGTGTGGCTGCGCATGTGTGGTTCTGACGCAGTACTCGGCAGGGTGCATATCCGCAAACACACGCTCCGAAACTGGGCACTGACGCTCGGGAAGAACGGACCTCGACATCTACCGTGTTGCCAGCGTTCCCTCGGCACCCGCCCACCCTGAGATCCACAGGCAAGGGAAGTGGTTGACAGTGCTGTCAGCCCATTTACGGAAGGGGAGACTGAGGCTCCAGGGGCTGCGGCGTTGCCCGCCGGGTTGAAAGAGTCGGCAGACAAAAGGAGTAGCTGGTGAAGCGCAGGACTTCCGATTCCCGGATCCGATGCTCTTTCCCTAGCGTGGTGGAGGCTGGTTTGAACAGGGTCATTAAATGGCGGGAACGCCGGGAGTCGGTGCGTGCTGTGGCCAGGCGTGTGCAGTCCGGGATGCAGTCCCAGTGCGTGTCCTGCTGGCTGGGCACGTGGGCGCTACACACACCTCCGTGTGCCTCGGTTTCTGGTGTGAACACCTTAGAACGGCCGTGGCGTGTGCCTGGTGCCTGAGCACCGCACCCTCCTACGCGGGCAGGGTGCAGACGCCCGGACGGAGAGGCTGTCCCCGACACCCACGGCTGCATGTGAAGCAGCGTCAATATCCGGCCGAGCAGCCTCCGTCCCTCGCTCCTGTCTCTTATCTCGTGTTAATATCACGGCGCGGCCCGTCAAACCACACGCAAGACTTCGGGGTGATTTGCCGGCCCCCTGACGGGCTCCCGTCCTGATCTGCCTCTGGGCTGGACAGAACAGGCAGTCTTTGTTTTTCCGTTCATCCTGCTACCTCCGCATCTCATTTTTTAATTTCATTTTATCAACTTTATTTTTTATTTTTTTGCGCTGTTGTTTCTGGATAAAGGATAAGAGATTTGCACAGTTATTCAGCACATGCACAGAAAGACGCAGGGTGTTCTCAGGGTCCCAAGCCGCAGCGGGGCTGGTTTCCAGCACGCCAGCGGGGAACGCGGCTGTCCCAGCCCCCGCCCGCCGCCCCGCCATCGGGGCTCACGCCCCCGCGCTGGCCTCTCCTCTGCCTCAGCCCCGCTAAGGGCTGGTGAACAGCAACACCACAGGCCAAAACCGAGGCTCCCGGTCAGATGTAAAGTGAGCCTGTGTCAGAGATTTTTACTTAGCTCATTAGTCGAACGAGGGGACCGGTAAGATGTCGCAGCCAGCTCCAAGGAGAAACCAAAGGACCGTAAATGCATGCAGAGCGCAGGGTGCGGGAAGGGGTTCTCAAAGGGCTGCCACACTGGTCTCCACTGGAGTCGTGCAGCGGAAACTTTTTTACTTACTCAAAATTTCCTTACAGTCCCCCAGCTTTGGCCAAAAATAACCTCACAGCAAGATGATTCTTCATCACAGAACAAGGCTGGCGTCACCAGGTTCGGCTTGATTATTTGCACGGGAGTGCCAGGAGTGACAATGGGCCGCGTGGGCCCTTTTGGGTCTGCTCTGCTGGGAGACGTCAGGGTTAGACTTTTAAAAGCCTTTATTGTTTGCTACCCCGAGGCTAGGAAACCAGGCACAAAACCCTCCTGCGGAGTTTACCTGCCGTACCTACAAAGTCTGGTAAACTCCTCTCTTCTCAGGGTCCCCAGCCTGCCAGTGAGTAGAGCCCGTCCTCCCCTCTGCAAGGCTGGGGCCCCGAGAGCCTCCCGGCCGCCGTCCCCCCAGGACTGTGTGAGCACAGACTCTCCAGAGTCTCCCCCAGCTCAAGAGCACGCCGTCACATGGGATGAGGAGCACACGCGGCTCCCAGGAGAGGCCCTGGTTGCGTGAGGCGTCCCGGATTATATCCCGGCAAAAGGCGGACAGGTCCTTATGGGGACTTTGCGAATAGCTGTCCTGCCTCGAGGAGTAACGACTCCCTCGGAGTTTCTGGATTTGAGGAGCAGGGAGAGCAGGCAGTAAAGATCAGATACCACCTATTCGTTTCCGTTTACCAGAAATCCGCCGGGTTGTTCAGGGTTACGGAGGCTTGAGAAGAAAGAGAAAGGGCTTTCTTGCAGAGCTCGAAAGCCAAACCCTAAAACACCAACAATGCCACAAGCAAGCCCCGTACTGTCTCCTGTCACCTCACTCTCCTTCCGGTGGGCCTTGGGTTGGCAGCCTCGGGAAGCTGTTTCTCAACCAGGGAAGGTTCTGGAAGCCCTGGACGGGCCCGAGCATGGTCTGAGCAAAGCCGTCAGAACTTGTCCCCAGGCCTGTTCTGTGGGGGTCGGCATTGGAGGTGCCTGGTGCAGCCCTTGCCTATGGGACTCTAGCCTGCGTCATCCAAGTCCCCGACTGCACAGCCTTGAGCCCAGGTCAGAGTAAAGCGAACCATCTGCAAAGGGCAGCTGCCCGCTCTTGGGCCCATTTCACAGAAGGTAAAGTCGAGGTACAAAGGGGTTGAGTGGCTTGCCCAGGGTCCCGGAGCTGAGAGCAGCTGAGGATGCCCCTGGCCCCCTGCCCCTGCCCTGGCCCCACACTCTTGCACGGAGGAGCCCTGGGCTGGGCACCGGGCGCCCTCGACAAGTCACTCCCTTCCCCGTGTGAAGGGGCTGAGACTCCACAGTCGACAGCCCGGGCCTCTTGAGGTGCCGCCGGCAGGCGAGCCTCGTCCGGGCCAGCCCCGAGAAGCCGTGGTTTGAGTTGGTCTTGGCAGGCGGGCCTGGAGAGGACTGAACCCCGAGATCACCCCCGTGGAGTCTGGGGCTGGGCAGGACCCCTGCAGGCCAGGGGTGCGCTTCGTGCACAGGGGGAAAAGCAGGGGAGAGGGTGTCTTTATGGAGGGTCCCCTGTCGCGGCCACACAGGCAGAGCGTGGGGACCACAGGACCCCCACCTCTTGCAGGACCAGAGACCCCCAGAAACACATATTTGCGTGGCGGCTCCTAATCCATGGAGCCCACTAAAGATAAAATGCAGGTTCCTGGGCCCAGCCCAGCCCCACTGCATGAGAGTCCCTGAGCTGGGGCCCGGAAACCTGCGCTTTTCTGACGGGACTTGCACTCTGAGGGGCACCTGCCTCCTTAGCAGGGCCCCAGGGCCCTCTGCAGCCCCTGCCCGCTTTCCAAAGTCCCCGGGCAATGGAGAGTGTTCTTGCCTCCCTCCCCCGGCACCCCGCCTTCTGCCAGCGAGCCGCCCCAGGCCCGGTGAGCCTCACAGGTTCCAAGCGGGAAGGTCAGACCCTCCCCTGCCGCCGCGGGCACAGCCAGAGTGGCTGTGGGGTGGACTGTGGCTGGTGCTGAGGACGGCGCCACGGTGGGAGCCAGACCAGGCGAAGGCAAGACACCCCGGCAGGGCGTCGGGAGGGGGGCGGCCACTGCACTGAGGCCAAGAATCAGAGGCGGGAGGGGGAGGGCACCCTAGCAGAGGGAGGTCGGAGCAGCGGGCAGGGGTTGGGGGTGTCAGCAAGACTGAGTAAATAGCCCGGGGCAGGGGGAGCTTGGAGAGGACACTGGCTAGAACCCCAGAACCCCCGTGCCCAGCAGGGAGATGGGCTTGCCCCCGGTGCGAGGAGGCAGCAAAGTTCTGCAGAGAGCGTGGCACCCTGGGGGGCGGGGGTGTGTGCGGGGCAGTGGGCAAGGCCCGAGTGGGGCCGGCGAGAGACTGCTGCACCAGTCCAGGCGTGACGAGGGTCAGCAGCCTCAGGATGGAGCGGATGCTGCAGACGGCAGGGCCGTGTGGACAGACCACACGGACCACACGCGGCGGCCGGCCGGCACCCCGGCACGGATTCCCGGGGAGGGGTCGGCAGGGCGAGAACAGAGCGGCTGCCTTTGTCTTATCGCCGCCGGTGCAGCCGCACGCAGGAAACGGTATGAGTCACAGAGAGAGAGGCTCAGTCTACGGGGGAAGAAATCTGTTTTCTGTATTTCACTGTTTCCAAGTAGAGAAAAAAGCAAACTACTCTTAGCTAAAAATAAAAAACAAAAAAATGATGCACCAGGCACCAAACACGAGCCGTCTTCTCGGGCCTGCGGCTCTCCCGCCAGGACGGCGCTTGCGAGGAGAGAAGCCGTCGCCGAAGGCAGCCCGCGCTGCAGAGGGAAACATCTACTGCCATGGAAATGGGGGTGAGGTGTGGCCTGGGGGGCCGTCCCCGCTGGGCCGACACCCCCTCCCTGGAGGGGTTTGGGTCGAGGCGCGCCGTCAGGACGCCGTGGGCAAAAGACGCGGGTGCCCCGGGCGCTGCCTCGCCACGGCCGGCCCCGCGCACCGTGGTCAGTGCGGTTTGTGTCTCCCCCTGGCGCCCGCCGCCCGCGGCCGGCTTGTGGTCATTTTGATTTCCCCTCTTTGATTGCGTCTTTCAACCTCAAGCCCTCAGGACACAAAGACGAGAAGGCAGTCTTTTCTTACAGTTAATGAACTTGCATCTCTTTTTTGCCTTTTACACAATGGTCCCCAGGAGACCACCGGGGACTCACCGCCACGCTGCCGCCGACGGCAGGGTGTCACCCACCGGCGTGTGCACGCGGGGCGAGGGGGCTACTTTAGTTTTCACCACTCTTTGCGCTGAACAAAAGAATAAAGTTTTCCACGACCTGTATGAATCAGCCGATGGAAGGATGTGCGCGTGACATTCCCGCGCCCGGGGTTATAGTCTTGCTTTTTAAAACAAACCTTCAGGCGGGGGCGAGAGAGGAAGCAGGTGGAATCCGGCGTCTCCATGGAAACCTGCTGTCGCTTCTGTCTTGCAGGTGATCTTCAGCAAGTACTGCAACTCCAGCGACATCATGGACCTGTTCTGCATCGCCACGGGCCTGCCCAGGTGAGCGCCCGCGGCCGCGGCCCCGAGCCTCTCAGCGCACCCGGAGAGGGCCGAGCCGGGAAGGGCGCGGGGAGGGGCAGAGGCCCGCTGGGCTCACCTGCTCCACACGGGCACTGTCGGGTCAGTGGACAGAATCCCACGGGAAGTCTCCGCCCACGGCCTGCCACGGTGTCGGCTGAGTCCACGCAGGGGAGCCGCTGGGCTGAACCAGGCGGAGCTTCCCTCTTCGGAGTCTGGGTTTCTCCTCTCGTTCCTTCTTTCGCTTTTGGGGAGGAGGATGTGTAGGTTTGGGTTGGTCCCCAGGCCCAAATCATCCAGCAGGCGCCTTTTCTGTGTCCGGGGGCTTGTCCCAGGTCTACGTTTGGCAGAAGACCGACGTCAGGAGTGAGTTGAGAAGACCGGTATTCTGCCCTGTAGAGTCATCAGAATTCCCTAAGAGTTATTTTTCCTAAACAGTTTGTTCAAACAAGTGAATTTTCTAATCATTAGCATTCTAACTTTCCCATCATAGGCGGTGACCAGGAGTAGCTTTGGCATGGGAGGAGCTTTGGCATGGGTAGCTTTGCCATTGTGAATAGCTTTGACATAGGCAGTAGCTTTGGCATGGCGAGTAGCTTTGGCATGGCCAGTAGCTTTGGCATGGCGAGTAGCTTTGGCATGGCCAGTAGCTTTGGCATGGCCAGTAGCTTTGGCATGGCCAGTAGCTTTGGCGTGGCGCGTAGCTTCGGCGTGGCCAGTAGCTTCGGCGTGGCGAGTAGCTTCGGCGTGGCGAGTAGCTTTGGCGTGGCGAGTAGCTTCGGCATGGCCAGTAGCTTTGGCATGGCGAGTAGCTTTGGCATGGCGAGTAGCTTTGGCATGGCCAGTAGCTTTGGCGTGGCGCGTAGCTTTGGCGTGGCCAGTAGCTTCGGCGTGGCGAGTAGCTTCGGCGTGGCGAGTTGCTTCGGCGTGGCCAGTAGCTTCGGCGTGGCCAGTAGCTTTGGCATGGCCAGTAGCTTTGGCACAGGGTGTAGCTTTGGCATGGTGAGTAGCTTTGGCACAGGGTGTAGCTTTGGCATGGCAAGTAGCTTTGGCACAGGGTGTAGCTTTGGCATGGCAAGTAGCTTTGGCACAGGGTGTAGCTTTGGCATGGTGAGTAGCTTTGGCACAGGGTGTATCTTTGGCATGGCGAGTAGCTTTGGCATGGTGAGTAGCTTTGGCATGGGGCACGGAGTAGCTTCGGCACAGGGAGTAGCTTGGCATGGCGAGTAGCTTTGGCATGGCAAGTAGCTTTGGCGTGGCGAGTAGCTTTGGCGTGGCGAGTGGCTTTGGCGTGGCGAGTAGCTTTGGCATGGCGAGTAGCTTTGGCATGGAAGTAGCTTTGGCACAGGGAGTAGCTTCAGCATGTCCGGTAGCTTTGGCATGGCAATTAACTTTAAAGTTAGGGCTGAGGGAGAGAGAGCAATAGCAGTCATTCATAGACAGGCAAGAAAAGAGAGACCTGGGAGATAAAACTGCAGCAAATAGATTTTGTAGCAGCAAAAGTAGCCCACAGTTTGAGGCATCTTTGGGTGTGTACATTAAGCACCATGCTAAGAAATATATGTACCTTGTTTTTTATAACAACCCAGGACTCAGGTATCACCTCCATTGCACAGATTTTTAAAACTCACAACTGAGAATCAGAGAGCTTAAGTAACTTGGTTGAGGAAACACAGCTCATAGGAGCCCCCAAAAGATGAGCGGCTGGAGGAAGACTCGCCTTAACTGTTTAAAACTGTCTCGTAGGAGAGATGCGCGGTCTAGATGGATGCCCGAGGGAACTAGAAGTAAAAAGGCAAACTGCAGATTCATCATCTGCTGATACAAATGTTGGTTCCTATTTTACCACAGTTTTTTTTTAATCTCCCAACTCAGTAAATTCGACTTGCTCCAATTCCTGTTTCAAATTATTTAAAAACCTGCAAGCACTTAGCATTACACATGGCCGTTTAATTTCATTTGCAAAAGGAATGTCAGGGGCCGG
>VSMD01080330.1:0-70197 GCA_008750895.1 Mirza zaza
ATTTTTTCAAAGAACCAACTTTTTGTTTTATTAATCTCCTGAATAGCTTCCCTGTTTTCAATTTCGTTTAGCTCTGATTTGATCTTGTTGATTTCACTTCTTCTGCTGGGTTTGGGGCTGGTCTGTTCTTCTTTTTCCAGCTCTTTGATTCGTTTCATTAGATTGTCTATTTGTACTCTTTTTGACTTTTGGTTATAGGCATTTATGGAGATAAACTTTCCTCTCAGAACTGCTTTAGCTGTGTCCCAGAGGATTTGATAACTTGTCTCTCCATTGTCATTTTCTTCATATAATTTTTTTATTTCCATCTTGATTTCTTCATTAATGATGTAATCATTTAGTAGGAGGTTGTTTAATTTCCATGTTTTTGTGTAGAAATGTGAGTTTCTGTTACGGTTGATTTCTACTTTTATTCCACTGTGATCTGAGAAGATACATGGCATGATTTCTATTTTTTTAAATTTCTTGAGGTTTACTTTGTGCCTAGGATATCGTCAATCTTAGAGAATGTCCCGTGTGGTGATGAGAAGAACGTATATTCAGTGGATTTTGGGTAGAATGTTCTGTAAATGTCAGTCAGACCCAATTGTTCTAGAGTTTTTTTTAAGTCCATTATTTCTTTATTAATTTTCTGTTTGGAGGATCTGTCTTGTGCCGTCAGTGGGGTGTTGAAATCTCCGGTGATTATGGAGTTGCTATTAATCCATTTGCTTAGCTCCAGTAAGGTTTGCTTTATGAATCTGGGTGCACCTAAGTTGGGTGCATATATATTTAAAATTTTTATCTCTTCTTGTTGAACTGTGCCCTTCACCATTATATAATGACCCTCTTTGTCTTTCACTACTTTTGTTGGTTTTAAAACTAAATCGTCCAAAATTAGAACTGCCACGCCAGCCTTCTTTTGGCTTCCAATTGCTTGGAATACTGATCTCCACCCTTTTATTTTTAGTCTATATGCATCCTTGCAGGTTAGATGTGTTTCCTGAAGACAGCATATACTTGGCCTGTATTTTCTTATCCATTCAGCCAGCCTATGTCTCTTGACTGGAGAGTTTAAGTCATTCACATTTATTGAGAGAACTGATAGGTGAGGTAGATTACTGTTCATTCTGTTGGGTTGGATGTTTTTGCTATGATTTCCATCTTGAGCCATTGTAGTATCCGGCCTTTAATCTTTGGGTTTTGGTTGTTTTTATATTCGTGGGTTATTCTTATGGTGTTCTGTGCATAATGCTGTTTTGAGTACTTCTTGTAGGGCTGGTCTTGTCTTGGTGAATTCTCTGAGCTTTTGCTTGTCTGAGAATGTATTTATTTCTCCTTCATATATGAAGCTTAGTTTTGCAGGGAATAAGATTCTAGGCTGGGCATTGTTTTGTTTCAGAAGAGTGAGAATGGGACCCCAGTCTCTCCTTGCTTGTAAAGTCTCATTAGAGAAGTCTGATGTTATTCGAATTGGCTTTCCCTTGTAAGTTACTTGCTTCTTTCGTCTTACAGCTCTTAGAAGGGCCTCTTTAGTTGATATTTTGGTCAGTCTGATGACTGGATGTCGTGACGTCTTCCTATTTGCATTGAATCTCCAAGGGGTCCTCTGAGCTTCTTGAACTTGTATATTGAGATTATTAGCAAGGCCTGGGAAATTTTCCTCTATTATATCTTCAAATAGCTTGTCCAACCCGTGAGTGTTGTCTTCTTCCCCTTCTGGTAACCCTATGACCCTCACATTAGGTTTCTTCACATAATCCCACAGATCTTGTAAGCTTTGCTCTTTTCTCTTGTTTCTCTGCTTTATTTCTGTGACTGATTTATTTAATTGGAGGGTGTTATCTTCAATCTCTGAGATTCTTTCTTCTGTTTGGTCTACCCTATTCTTGAGACTTTCCACTGTTTTCTGTATTTCCCTGACTTGATTCTTCATTTCCAGGAGTTCGGTTAAACTTTTCTTCATTGTGTCTATTTCTTTAGTGAACTTTCTTTCTAGATCCTGGAGGCTTTTTGTGGTTTCTTTGTGTTGGTTATTGAGTTGTTCTTGCAGGTCAGTGAGTGTTCTTATGATCCACATACGAAATTCCTCTTCTGTCATTTTGGTTGCCTGATTTTGGTGGGTGTCCGTTTCTAGGAGGCTGGGGCTCCTCTTTGGGGGTGTGTTTTCCGATTGGTTCTTCATATTTCCTGAGTTCCTTCGCTGATTTCTTCCCATGTCAATCAGTTGTTGTTTCTTTTCTTTAGGTTTTTGTTTGGGTATTCACACACCTTTTTTAGTGTCTGAGCTGGTAGGTGGTGTCTGTGGGTGAGATTCGACCACTTCCTGTATAATGAGTCAGTAGGTGTCGTGAAAAGGGTGTGCAGGATGCTCTCCCTGTCAGTAGGTGGCGCTTGCTTGGAGGAACAGGCTACGCTGTTGTTTATTTGTCCTGTTATCGGCTGGCTCTTGTTCCTGAAGAGAGAACTCTAGTGCCTCAGGTGGTGGGTGGGGCCCTGGGACTTCCAGGTGTGTCCTTTTCTCCCCTTTAGTGAGGGCTGGTCTAGAAGAGAGTCTGGGCGGAGCTGAGTTGGGTAAGCCCACCCTCAGGCACCACCAATGTCATTAGCAGGGGTCAAAGTTCTGTTCTCTGCTTCCAGGCAAAGCTGACAGGGAGGGGCTGGAATGGCCCCACTCAGTCAGAGAGTCTGCGTGTGTGGGTGGGGCTGTCCAAGACCCGCAGTCTGGAGCGGGCCTGGCCTCTTTCCACCGTCCCCAACTCCGCAGCTACTCCTGGACCTCTGTCAGCAGGCCAGACCACACGCCACCTGGCCTCCCCTGGCTGTGATGCTGGCGGGGAGGTTACCTGCGCAGGAACGCCACCTGGGCTGGGTGCAAAGCCTCCCTTTGGGGGGAGGGTTGCCCTCTAGGATGCTGATCTGCCCCCGAAGGCACACACACCTCAGAAGGCTGTCCATGTATATCCCTTCTGTGTCCCAGGCAATGCGAGACCTCTGTGCACGGGATGTGGTCTGCAGGTCTGACCTCTGGGTCCCAGAGTTCAAACTTTGTCCCCCCCAGGGAGACGAGTGCCTGTCCCAATTCACCCACAGGGAGCCCAAGCCGGGTCTATGTCTCTCAACCTCAGGCTCTGCCCGGTTCTCCTGGGATCACCGTGCCAGCAGCACCTGGTAGGGCTGGCGGGCAGAGAGCTCCCAGTCTGAGTTCCCTTTAGTCAGCTGTTGTAGAGTCCCAAAAGGGAAGGTCCTGTTCCCTGGAGGTGCCTCCGGCTGGTGGCTATATTGTCTCTCTGTCTCTCTGGGCAGCCGCGGGTAGGGTCGGGGGAGGGGAGGAGGAGGCAATATGGCGTCTGCTGCGCGGCTCGGGTCTGTGCACATGGAGGTGCCCCAAGGGAGTTGGGAGCCTGGCGGGCGTCGGCTACTGGCTTACCGCTCACTGGCGGCGGTTCTCGCAGGTCCCTCTGCTTGCTGGGGAGCCCATCAGCAGTGCGTGATGCAGGGGAGGGGAAACAGCAGACCCACCTACCCTGCCCGCTGGTCTCCGGGCTGCTCCGGGGGTCCCAGCTTCCAGTTCTCCTCCGCAACCTCCTCCCGTGATTTCTGCCGTGGTCTCAGGTACTCCTCCTGCCGACCCTCATCCGATCTAGGCTCGTCTTCTTGCTTCTTTCTTCTAGAATCTGTCTTTTCTTCAGAGACTCTCTGTCTGGCGTTGTTTCTCATCCGCCATCTTCTGGGCGGGGCCCTAAAGATTGTATTTAAAAACTTAAATATCTACTGAGGAATTTAATGAAAATATGCAAGTCTTATACACTGAATGCTACAAAACATTATTGAAGTATATTGACAGACACCAAATAAATGGAAAGATATACCATTTTCAACCATTAAAACACTCAAATCTTGTAAATTCTCCTAAATGTAAAAGAAATTTCAATAAAACTCTTTGCAAGGCGTGTGTGTGTGTGTGAAAGAGAGAGAGAGAGAGAGAGAGAGAGAGAGAGAGAGAGAATTCTACAACCTGTTTGGAAATGCAATGGGCCAGAATTACTCAATAATATAAAAATGTCATGAAGAAAATTAAACATGTGATATATACATTACTGAACAGCAAGAATTTAAAATTTACAGTAGTTTAGACAGTGTAGTATGTGTGTAATAATAGAAAAATAACCTAATGAAGAATTTAGAATGTGGAATATATATATATATATATATATATATATATATATAAAAGGTTATATATATATATATATAACCTTTATGTATGACAAAGGTGCCAGTACAGTATAGCAGGAAAAGGTTGGTATTTTCGGTAAATGATGCTGGACCAATTAGGATTCTATATGTAAAAAGTATCTAATTTGATAAGCAAAAATGAATTCCAAGCTTTCATAGTTCTATAAGTGAAAGTTAAAACAATGAAGCATCTGAGAGAAAGCATGGGAGAATATCCTTATGATCTGGAATAGGCAAAATATTTATTCTACAGGACGCAAATTGCGTTTTCCTTACAGAAAAAAATAGTGAAACAATTTACCTTATTAAAGTTAGGAATTTCTAATCTACAAAATTAATGTTTAAAGGTGTAAAGAAATGTTACAAATTGAGAGAAAGTATTTGCAACATATACATCCAACAATAAATGTGAATCCAAAATATATAAAGAACTACGAATAAGAAAAAGGCAAAAAGAGCAATAGAAAAATGAGTAAAATTTAAACAAGCATCTCATAAAGAGGATATTCAAATGGTCAATAAACATGTGATGCTTAAATGAGATGCCTAAACTAAGTTTTACTCAGATAAATGTATATTAACTCCTCAATGTGATACTACTATACACCAGAGTGGAAAAAATATAAGCAATCCCAAGTATTAGTGAGGAGAAGGAGAAACAGTGGGATTATTATGCATTGCTGATAGAAGTATAAATTCTTACCACTTGAGAACATTGATTAATAATAGAAACTATGGCTGAATATATGAACATTTTTATAATCTAGGAATCCCACTCCTAGATGTATACCCCAAAGAACTGAGTATATATTTCCAGCAAAAGACATTTAAAAGCATGTCCATGGCATCATTTTTTTAAGACACCAAATTTTGAAAATTTCCAGATGTAATACATCAACAAATAGAATGCATAAATATATTATAGTGTTATGACAGAATGGGATAGTATACAACAATGAAAATGAAAAAAACAAATGTACCAACATGTTGAGGAAATGAAGTCAGATGCACAAGAGTGCATAATGTAACTATTATATGATAGCATGTGTTTTTCACTGATATCCAGGGACGACTCTTGGGTTAAATGAAAGCACTGCCTGTCATAGAATGGCACATAGCTTCATGAAGATGATGTGAATCTCTGCACATTTATTATTGGTTATTTGCTCCCTGCTGAGCACACTTGAGCTACACTGCTTTTAATTCTTTTCAGAAAGAAATAAAGTTTTTTTTTTTTTTTTTTTTTGTCTGTGTGTGTGCTCCAAGTCCTAAACACATGCTGCTCTTTCTGTCTGGAACGTTTTATTCCCACTACATTTTTCCTGAGTACCTGTCTGTTAAATCGCAGTATAAATAGTGTTTTTACAAGAAAGTTGTTAAGAACTTATTAAAGTTAAGAGTTAATAAGTGAATAACTTATTAAACTTATTAAGTTCTTAATAAGTTAAGAACTTATTAAAGTTTCTACAAGAAAGTTGTTAAGAACTCCTGATCTAAATTAAGAAGGCCCTGGTATTCTCTTATAGCACCTCCTAGTGTTTATTCATACATTTTAATCACAGGTTTTAATTTTTTTCTTGATATATTTCTGTTTTCTCAGAATATTACAGGGGTATAAATGTTTTGGCTACATGAATTGCTTTTGTACAGTTTGAGTCAAAATTAAAAGTGTTCCCATCACCCAGATAGTGTGCATTGTACTGGTGAGGTGCGAATTTGCTCATCCCCTCCTTCGCCCTCCCACCTGCTTAATTTTCATTGAGTTTTACTATCATATGTATATGCACATTGATAGATCAGTTCTAATTTAATAGTATATGTGGTGTTTGTTTTCCCATTCTTGCAATACTTCACTTAGAAGAAAGGTCTACAGTTCAATCTAGGTTGTTACAAAAGATATTAGCTCACCATTTATTTTTTTTTTTTTTTATGGATGAGTAGTACTCCATGATATACATATACCACGTTTTCTTAATCCACTCATATATTGATGGGCATTCAGGATAATTCCATATCTTTGTGATTGTTAATTGTGCTCCAATGAACATTTGAGTGCAAGTGTCTTTTTCATAAAATGCCTTTTTTGTTTCCTTTGGGTAAATAGCCAGTAGTGGGATTGCTGGATCAAAACATAGGTCTACTTTTAGTTCTTTGAGGTATCTCAATAAAGGAAAGCCTTCCATAGAGGTTGAAATAGTTTCCAGTCCCACCGACAGTGGATATGTGTTCCTTTCTTTCTGCATCCATGCCAGCATCTATTGTATTGGGACTTTTTGATAAAAGCCATTCTCACTGAAGTTAGGTTATATCCCATTGTGGTTTTGATTTGCATTTCCCTAATGATTAGAGATGTTGAGAACATTTTTTCATATGTTTATGGGCTACGCATTTACCTTATTTTGAAAAGATTATTTGCATATTTTTTGTCCACTTTTTATGTGGATGCTTGATATTTTTTTCTGGCTGATTTGCTTGAGTTCCTTGTACATTATGGTTATTAGCCCTTTGTCGAACTCGCTGCATGCAAATATTTTCTCCAATTGTATATGTTGTCTATTCCCTCTATTGATTGTTCCTTTCCTGTGCAGAAGCTTTTAGTTTAATCAGGTCCCATTTATTTATTTTTTTTGTTCTCGTGAAAAAACGACAAGATGGGGGTTTGTCGTTTGGGTCATCTCCATAAATTCTTTGCCTAGGCTCACTTCTATAGATTTTTTTCCAATATTTTCTTCTACAATTCTTATAGTTTCATGCTTTAGGTTTAAATATGTTATCTTTCATGCATTAATTTTTGTGAGTGGTGAGAGGTGTGCATTCTGTTTCAGTCTTCTACATGTGGCTATCCAATTTTCCCAGTACCATTAATTGAATAGAGATTATTTCCTTTTCCCCAGAATAAGTTTTTCTCTGCTTTGTCAAAGATCAAATGGTAATATGAGAAAGTTTTTATATCTTGGTTCTGGGTTCTGATCCACTGGTCTATGTCTCTGTTCTTACTCCAGTACAATGTTGTTTTGATTACTATATCCTTGTAGTACAGCTTGACTTCTGGTAAAGTGAAGTCTCCAGAATTATTCTTTTTGCTTAATGTTGTATTGGCTATTCAGGGTCATTTATGATTACATACAAAGTGTAGAATTATTTTTTCTAGATTTGTGAAAAATGATGTTGATATTTTAATGGGGATTACACTGCATCTGTAAATCACTTTGGCTAGTATAGACTTTTTAATGCTCTTATTTTATCCTGATTCATGAGCATGATTTGTTTTTCCATCTGTTTACATACTCTAAAATTTCATTCCTCACTACTAGTAGTTCTACCTGTAGAGGTCTTTCACCTCCTTGGTTAAATATACTCCTAGGTATTTTAACTTCTGTATTGCTATTGTGAAAAGATTCGAGTCTTTGGTTTGATTATCAGTTGACTGTTCATGTATAGGAATACTACTGATTTGTGTATGTTGATTTTGTAACCTCAGACTTTGGTAAATTTATTTATCAATTCCAGGAGTCTTTCAGGAGAATCTTTGTGGTTTACTAGATATAAGATCATATTTTCAGCAAAGAGCAATAATTTGACATTTTCTTCCAACATTTGTATACCTTTGATTTCCTTCTCTTGCTTGATTGCTGTGGCTAGGATTTCCAGCACTATGTTGAACAGATGTGGTGACAGTTGGCAACCTTCTCTGGTTCCAGTTCTAAGTGGGAATGCCTTCAATTTTTCCCCATTGAGTATGATGTTTGCTGTGTGCTTGTATTATTTGGATTTTATAATTTTGAGGTTTGTTTCATCTATGCCTATTGTGTTAAGAGGTGAGAGGATCATATGGTCTTTGTTTTCGATTCTATTTATGTGGTAAGTCACAGTTATAAATTTGTGCAAGTTAAACAATTCCTGCATTACTGGGATGAAGCCAAAGTGGTTGTGGTGGATTATTTATTTGATGTACAGATGAATTTACTTTGCCAGGATTTTATTAAAAATCTTTTCATCTATATTCATAAGGGATATTAGTCTGTATTTTTTGTTGTTGTTGTTGTGTCCTTTCCTGGCTTTTGTATCAAGGTGATATTGCCTTCAAGAATGAGTTGGTATAAAATAAATCTGTAGTGTAGTTCTTCTTCATAGGTCTGGTAAAAATTGACTGTGAAATCATTTGGTCCAGGATTTTATTTGGGAGAATTTATATTGGGAGAATTTTCATTGGTGCTTCGATTTTGTTATTTGCTATTAGTCTGTTCAGGACTTCTATTTCTTCCTGACTGAGCCTAGGAAGGTTGTGTGTTTCCAAGAATTTGTCCATTTCCTCAATGTTTTCAAGTTTATATGCATACAATTTTTATAGTATTTAGAAATGATATTTTGTATTTTTGTGGTATCAATTTTAATATCTCCTTTTCCATTTCTATTGAGCTTATTAGGGTCCTTACTTTTCTGTTTCTAGTTAATCTAGTAAGAGTTCTGTTGGCATTGCTTATCTTTACAAAGAACCAACTTTTTTCACTAATCTGCTGTATAATTATTTTGTTATTGATTTCATTAGGCAATAAGGTCAGTTCTGCTCTGACCTTAGTTATTTCTTTTCTTCTGCTGAGTTTCGGATTGGTCTGCTCTTCCATTTCCAATTCCTTAAGACAATTTATTAGATTGTTGATTTGTGGTCTTTCTACAGACATTTAAGGATATGAATTTTCCTTTTACGGCTGCTTTTGCTGAATGCCATGGATTTTGATAACTGGTGTTCCCTTCATCATTTAGTTCAAAGAATCTTTTATTTCCATCCTAATTTCCTCCTTGTCTTGTTTATAAGTAGGCAATTTAATTTCCATGACTTTGTGTAATCTCCACTATTTATGTTGGACTTGATTTCTAATTTTATTCCACTGTGGTCTGAAAAAGAACATGGTATAATTTATATGTTTATACAATTTTTTCAGACATGTTTTGTGGCTTAGGATGTAATCAATCTTAGAAAATGTTCCATGAGCTGATAAGAAAATGTATATTCAGTAGTTTTGGAGTAGAATGAATTGTAAATGTCTTTAGGACCAATTGTTCTAGGCTTCCATTTAATCCCATTGTTTCTTTTCTGCTTGGAGAATGTGTCCTGTTCTGTACATGGGGTGTAGAAGTCCCCAGGTATCATGACACCATTGTTTCCCCCTTTTTTTTTTTGATTGAGCAGGGTTTGCTTTCTGAATTTGGGCACACTTGTGTTAGGTGCATAAATATTTAGGGTTGTTGTATCTTCTCATTGAATTGTTTCCTTCACTATTATATAATGACTATCTTTCTCTTTCTTTTGTTGATTTGAAGTCTATGTTATCTCCTATGACAATGGCTATACTAGCTTTCTTTTGGTTTCTGTTTGCATAGAGTATTGTTTTCCATCCTTCTGTCTTGAATCTGAATGAGTCCTTTTGGGTTAGGTATGTTTCCTAGAGACAACAGATACTTGACATGTATTTTTTTTTATCCATTTAGGCAGGCTATGTCTATTCATTGGGGAGTTCAAGCCATTCATATTTATTGAAATAATTGATAAGTGGGATGCATTTTTGTTTATTCTGTAGAGTAGAACATTACTGCTTTGTTTTACCCCTTGAACCATTTTGGTATCTGAGCTCTGACCTTTGGGAATGGTGGGTGTCTATTTTGCTGATCTTTATATAATGCAGATCTGTGTACTTTCTGCAGGGCAGGTTTGGTCTTGACAAATTCCCTCAGTGTTTGCTTGTCTGAGAAAGTCTTTATTTCTCCCTTATAAAAGAAACTTAGTTTTATAGGTTACAAAATTCTAAGCTGGCCATTATTCTGCTTGAGAAGACTGCTAATGGGGCCCTAATGTCTTCTGGCTTATAAGGTTTCAGTTGTGAAGTTGTAGATTGTTTGATGGATTTTCCTTGTAAATTACCTGAAACTTTCACCTTAGAGCTCATAAGAGTGCCTCTTTCATGTTTACCTTGCTCATTCTTATGACTGTGTGTTATAGTGATTGCCTCTTATGATGAATCTCTCAGGATTCTTTTAGGCTTCATGTATCCAGATAGCTATAATCCTATCAAGGCCATTGAAATTTTCCTCAATTATTCTATCAAATAGCATTTTGAACCCTTGTGTAACTTCTTCTTTGCCCTCAAAGATGCTCATGATAGGGCGGAGTAGAGGTAACTCTCCGGACTTCTGCTTTCGGAGAAGGAGACACAGATCTTGGTATCCTACACTCAAGTGGATCTCCCCACTACAAGGACAGCGTTTAAAATCTGCAGTGGAGCAACGTGGAACTCTCATAAAAGGATATACAAGGTGATCGGGAAATAAGATCGCGTTCTCTGGAGAGTGCAAAGCAAACAATAGGGCGCGTGGGATGGTGCCGGCCAGCCGGGCCGGGCCAGGTGGTGAAGTGGGATCAGACCAACGGGAGAACTCCTTGCTTCCTCATTGACCTCCACACCCACCCAGCCATAGACCTGTCTAAAACTGGTGTGAAATCGCAGCAGAAGAAGAGGGTGCTAGAGGATGTGGTTGATGGTGAATGGTGGCAGCGTGGTTCCCCCTTTGGAATCCTGTGCTAGGACGGCTCCAAGACGGGAGGAAACTGATCTGTGCTGACCAGGGAGGCGGTTAGAGGTCTTGCCTCTGGTAACCAGGGAGACTAAGTGGTGGCTCTAAGTTGAAACTGCCCCGGGGTGAATAAAACCGCACAGCGCGGGTCAGTAAAAGCCAGGGCTCTGGCTGAACAGGCGGTTGGACAGGCAGTGTGGAGGAAGCTACAGGGCATCCTATTGACCCAGGTCCCCAACCCGGCAATGGCTGCACCCTAATCAGTCGCCCCAAGTACTGGTGCCCTACGAGTGGGCTTGCAATTGCCATTGAGGGGGTCCACATCCCAGCCATTAGCCACCAAGTCCCCCGCACCCCCCAGCCTAGAGTCTCTCCTGGCAAATCCTGCCCCTACACAATCTGTGATCAGCTCATCAGGCCTGGCTTCATCAAGGATCTACTGAGAAGTCTAGCAGCCTAGGAGAGTTACAGCCACTAGGGTGCAGGGTGTGCAGGGCAGACTAGGGAGATACAGCCTCCCCTCAGCCTGCATCTCTCTTGCCCAAAGTGGTAGGCTCCACTCCTGGAGGCGGGGCAAGACAAGAAAACCCACTTTCCCCAAAAGCTACCCCTGTCAGGGGAACCTTCCAAGTGTGGTGGAAGAGCTTCCACCAGTGGTTGATCAAGAAACTACAAAAAGTAGACGACTGAGCACTAGCAATTGACCCAGATGGGGAGGGCCCAACGCAATTCAAAAAATCAAGCTGAAAATACTCTCCCTAGGAGATACACCAGCTCTCAAGAAATGGAGTCTGAACAAACCAAAAACACTAAAATGACAGAAGAAGAATTCCAAAATTGGATTGTAAAAAAGCTCAATGAAATGCAAGAAAAAATGGATAACCAACACAAAGAAACTACAAAGAAGATAAAATAATTGGAAGAAAGATTCACTAAGGAAATCAACATCTTGAAGAAGAATCAATCGGATAACCTCGATATGAAGAATTTATTCAGGGAAATTACAAACACAGTGGAAAGCCTCAAAAATCGGGTCGACCAAACAGAAGACAGAATCTCAGATCTGAAAGACAACTCATTCAAATCAAATAAGTTAATCACAGAGTTAGAGCAGAAAAATAAGAGACATGAGCAAAGCTTACAAGAATTGTGGGATTATACGAAGAAAAATAACCTGTGGGTCCACTGGATTCCAGAGAAGGAGGAAGAAAAAACCCAAGGGTTAGATAAGCTTTTTGAATAAATAATTGAGGAAAAGTTCCCAGGTCTAACCAGTAACCTAGAATTAGAAATACAAGAGTCCAAAGGGACTCCTGGGAGATACAATGCAAACAGGAAAACACCACGCCATGTAGTCATCAGACTGACCAAAATATCAACAAAAGAGACCCTCCTAATAGCTGTTAGACCCAGAAAGGAAGTTACATATAAAGGAAAACCAATCTGAAAAACTCCAGATTTCTCAACTGAAACAATGAAAGAAAGGAGGGAATGGGGACCCACTCTCACTCATTTAAAACAAAATAATGGCCAGCCTAGAATCTTGTACCATGAAAAACTAAGCTTCATATATGAAGGAGAAATTAAGACATTCTCAGATAAGCAAAGTATCAGAGAATTCACCAAGACAAGATCAGCCCTACAAGAATTACTCAAAACAGTGTTAGGCATAGAACACCATAATAAAAACTCACAAATATAAAAACAACCAAATCACAATGATTAAGGGCCAGATATTATAATGGCTCAAGAGAGAAATTAAAGCAACAACATCCAACCCAACAGAATGAACAGTAATCTACCTTACCTATCAGTTCTCTCATTAATGTGAATGGCTTAAACTCTCCACTCAAGAGACATAGGCTGGCTGAATGGATAAGAAAATACAGGCCAAGTATATTCTGTCTTCAGGAAACACATATACCCTGCAAGGATGCATATAGACTAAAATTAAAGGCGTGGGGATCAGTATTCCAAGAAAGTGGAAGCCAAAAGAAGGCTGGCGTGGCAGTTCTAATCTCAGACGATTTAGTTTTTAAACCAATAAAAGTAGTGAAATACAAAGATGACCATTATACAATGGTGAAAGGTACAGTTCAACTAGAAGAGATAACAATTTTAAATACATATGCACCCAACTTAGGTGGACCCAGATTCATAAAGCAAACCTTACAGGAGCTAAGCAAATGGATTAATAGCAACTCCATAATCACTGGAGACTTCAACACCCCACTGACAGCACAAGACAGATCCTCCAAACAGAAAATTAATAAAGAAATAATGGACTTAAACAAAACTGTAGAACACTTGGTTCTGACTGACATTTACAGAACATTCTACCCCAAATCCACTGAATATACGTTCTTCTCATCAGCTCATGGGACATTCTCTAAGATTGACCATATCCCAGGACACAGAGTAAACCTCAAGAAATTAAAAAAAAATAGAAATCATACCATGTATCTTCTCAGATCACTGTGGAATAAAAGTAGAAATCAACCCTAACAGAAACTCACATTTCTACACAAAAAGGTGGAAATTAAACAACCTCCTAATAAATGATTACTTCACAAATGAAGAAATCAAGATGGAAATAAAAAAAATTCTATGAAGAAAATGACAATGGAGAGACAAGTTATCAAATCCTCTGGGACACAGCTAAAGCAGTTCTGAGAGGAAAGTTTATTTCCATAAATGCCTATAACCAAAAGTCAAAAACATCACAAAAAGACAATCTAATGAAACGACTCAAAGAGCTGGAAAAAGAAGAACAGACCAACCCAAAACCCAGCAGAAGAAGTGAAATCAACAAGATCAAATCAGAACTAAACGAAATTGAAAACAGGGAAGCTATTCATGAGATTAATAAAACAAAAAGTTGGTTCTCTGAAAAAATAAACAAAAATGACATGCCATTGGCTAGGTTGACGAAAAGCAGAAAAGAGAAATCTCTAGTAAGCTCCATCAGGAACAAAAAAAAGGAGATATCACAACTGATACCAAGGAAATACAAGATACAATTTATGAATACTACAAAACTCTTTATGCACAAAAACTGAAAAATGTGGAGGAAATGGACAAATTTCTAGAAACACACAGCCTCCCTAGGCTCAACCAGGAAGAAATAGATTTCCTGAACAGACCAATCTAAGGAGCTGAAATACAAACAGCAATTAATATTCTCCCTAAAAAGAAAAGTCCAGGTCCAGAAGATTTCACACACGAATTTTACCACACTTACAAAGAAGAACTAGTACCTATCTTGCAGAAACTATTCCACAACATCGAGAAGAATGGATACCTCCCCAACAACTTTTATGAACCGAATATTACTCTGATACCAAAACCAGGAAAGGATGCAACAAAAAAAGAAAACTACAGACCAATATCCCTAATGAAAATAGATGCAAAAAATTTCAACAAAATCTTAGCTAACCAAATCCAGATGATTATCAAAAAAACAATCCACCACAACCAAGTGGGCTTCATCCTAGGAATTCAGGGATGGTTCAACATACGTAAATCCATAAATGCAATTCACCACATGAACAGAAGCAAAAACAAAGACCACATGATTCTTTCAATAGATCCAGAAAAAGCGTTTGGCAAAATTCAACACCCATTTATGATATGAACACTTAATATAATAGGCATAGAAGGAACATATCTAAAACTGATACAAGCCATATATGACAGACCCATAGCCAACATAATACTGAAAGGGGAAAAATTGAAAGCATTCCCACTTAGAACTAGAACCAGACAAGGCTGCCCACTACCTCTACTTCTATACAACAATGTGCTGGAAGTCCTGGTTACTTCGATCAGACAGGAAAGTGGAATTAAAGGTATCCAAATAGGGGCAGAAGAGATCAAACTTTCACTGTTTGCTGATGATATGATATTATATTTAGAAAACCCCAAAGATTCAACCAAGAAACTCCTGGAACTGATAAATGATTTCAGTAAAGTCTCAGGATACAAAATCAATACACAGAAATCAGAGGCATTCATGTAGGCAACAACAATCAAATTGAGATCCAAATCAAAGATGCAATTCCCTTCACAATAGCAAGAAAGAAATTAAAGTGCCTAGGAATATACTTGACCAAGAAGGTAAAAGACCTCTACAGGGAGAACTATGAAACACTGAAGAAGTAAATAGCAGAAGATTTAAACAGATCGAAATCCATACCATGCTCGTGGGTCGGCAGATTCAACATCATTAAAATGTCTATAATACCGAAACTGATCTACAGATTCAATGCAATAGCTATTAAAATCCCATCAGCATTCTTCACAGATATAGAAAACATTATTTTGTGCTTCGTATGGAATCAGAGAAGACCCTGAATATCAAAAGTGATCCTAGGCAACAAAAACAAAATGGGAGGTATCAATATGCCAAATATCAAACTATACTACAAAGCTGCAGTAGTTAAAACAATCTGGTATTGACACAAAATAGGAATATTGACCAGTGGAACAGATCTGAGAATCCCGATATAAAACCATCCTCATATAGCCATCTAGTCTTGACAAAGCAGACAAAAACACACGCTTGGGAAAAGAATCTCTTTTCAATAAATGGTGCTGGGAAAACTGGATAGCCACTTGTAGAAGGCTGAAGCAGGACCCAAGCCTTTGACCTCTTACAAAAATCTACTCATGCTGGATAACAGACTTAAACCTAAGGTATGAAACTATTAGAATTCTAGAGGAAAATGTTGGAAAGACTCTCCTAGGCATTGGCAGAGGCAAAGAGTTTATAAAGCAGTCCCCAAAGGCAATCACAGCAGCAAAAAAAAACAAATAAATGGGACATGATCAAACTGAAAAGCTTCTGAACAGCCAAAGAAATAGTCATGAAAGTAAACAGAAAACCTACAGAATGTGAGAAAATTTTTGCATCCTACGCATCTGATAAGGGGCTGATAACTAGAGTCTACTTAGAACTCACGAAAATCAGCAAGAAAAAAATCAAATAACCCTATTAAAAAGTGGGCAAAGGACTTGAACAGAAACTTTTATAAAGAAGACAAAAGAATATCCAACAAACATATGAAAAAATGCTCAACATCTCTAATCATCAGGGAAATACGAATCAAAACCACAATGAGATGTCACATAACTCCAGTGAGAATGGCCTTTATCAAAAAGTCCCCAAACAATAAATGCTGGTATGGATTCGGAGAGAGAGCAACACTCTTACACTGCTGGTGGGACTGCAAACTAGTTCAACCTCTGTGGAAAGCAATATGGAGATACCTTCAAGCAATACAAGTAGATCTACCATTTGATCCAGCAATCCCATTACTGGGATCTACCCAAAAGATCCAATGACACTCTAAAAAAAGACACATGTACTCAAATGTTTATAGCAGCACAATTCGTAATCACAAGGCTGTGGAAACACCCCAAGTGCCCATCAATCCAAGAATGGATTAATAAAATGTGGTATATGTATACCATGGAGGACTATTCAGCTCTTAGAAACAACGGTGATATAGCACATCTTATATTTTCCTGGTTAGAGCTGGAACCCATACTACTAAGTGAAGTATCCTAAGAATGGAAAAACAAACACCACATATACTCACCAGCAAACTGGTATTAACTGAGCAGCACCTAAATGGACACATAGGTACTACAGTATTTGGGTATAGGGCAGGTGGGAGAGGGGAGGGTAGTGGGTATATATATATACATAATGAGTGAGATGTGTACCTTCTGTGGATGGTCACAGTGGAAACTAAGACTTGTCAGGGGAGGAGGGGAAAGGACATTTTGTTTTCTTCCCATCTCTCTTTTTATTTTGAGTTCAGCATATTATGGTGGTACACGTTTTAAGGTTTCAATAAATGCCCATTCCCTCCTCCCCCCACAAGTCTGAGTCTCCAGCATGACCATCCCCCAGATGGTGCACATCTCACTCATTATGTATGTATATGCCCTCCCCCCTCCCCCCTCCCACATGCCCAATACCCTATAACTGTTGTACCTATGTGTCCACTTAGGTGCTGCTCAGTTAATACCAATTTGCTGGTGAGTATATATGGTGCTTGTTTTTCCATTCTTGGGATACTTCACTTAGTAGTATGGGTTCTAGCTGTAACCAGGAAAATATAAGATTTGCTATATGACCGTTGTTTCTTAGAGCTGAATAGTACTCCATGGTGTACATATACCACATTTTATTAATCCATTCTTGGATTGATGGGCACTTGGGCTGTTTCCACAGCCTTGCGATTATGAATTGTGCTGCTATAAACATTCGAGTGCAGGTGTCTTTTTTGTAGAGTGTCATTGGATCTTTTTGGTAGATGCCCAGCAATGGGATTGCTGGATCAAATGGTAGATTCACTTGTATCGCTTTAAGGTATCTCCATATTGCTTTCCACAGAGGTTGAACTAGTTTGCAGTCCCACCAGCAGTGTAGGAGTTGAAACCTTAAAACTTGTACCCTCATAATATGCCAAAATAAAAAAAAAAAAAGGTGCTCATGTTACTTCTGTTAGGCCTCTTTACATAATCCCATTTTTCTTGTAGGTTTTGTCTATTCTCCTTATTTCTCTCTTGTTTCTCTTTGACTAATTTTTTTTTTTTAATCCAAAGGTGTTGTCTTCAGGCTCTGAGATTCTTTCTTTTCCATGATATAATCTACTCTTAAGTTTTTCCACTGTGCTAAGTATTTCCTTGAATGAATTTTTCACATCCAGAAGTACTGTCTAATTTTTTAAAAAATATTTTGAATTTTTTAGTGAATTTTTAATTGATTTTTAACATTATTTTTTATGGTTCATTTTGTTCAGTTTCTATTTTCTCTTGTATTTCATTGAACTTCCTTAAAATCCATATTCAAAATTCTTCATCTGATATTCAAATCTTTTCATTCTAGTTGGTATACATCCATAAGGAGTTACTGTTTTTTGTGGGGGTGTCTTTTCACTCCCACAAAATTTTCCATGTTTCTGGAGTACTTTTGCTGATTCCTTCTTATTTGGCCTCTTGGTTATGACTTGGTGGTGCTAGGCCTGGGTTACAGGCCTGTTTCTCGGTACCCAAAGATCAATCTCTGAGCTTGCTAGGGAGTGGGGTGTTTGTCCTGAGTTGCCATTGGGGTGTTCTAGCAGGTTTGATGAACCTCTCAGGTTACCTCTGATGTGCTGTCTTCACCTTTTCCTAACAGTGTGTAGTGAGTTAGGTACCCCAGCTTAATTTCTGAGATTGTGCATGGTACTTGTATGAATCAGCCACTCCCCATTTGCTTGAATTGGAAGGCACTATAATTAGCTATGGGGTTGTTCTCTCATCTTTGTTTGAAGTTTGCATGGAAGAGCCATCTTCCAAGATAGTCTTTTGTGTCCATGGTAATATCTGGTCCCCCAGGTGGGTCACACAAATGGCCGAAGCTTTAGGAAGGACCCTGTGGCTCCCAGGGGTAGCTTGCCTTCTACCTCTCCCCCCTCCGCCCCCCGCTGCAGTGGCAGGTAGAGCAAGACAATTCATGGCTGGATTACCAGAGCCTGAGAGCCTTTGCAATGTGTTGGTGGGGATCAGAGGTTGCATATCTTACTACGAGGGGAAGCAACTGGTTGGCGTTCAGAGCAATCTCTACATGAAAGGCTGTTCACGATGGTAGGGCCTACCTAATCCCTTGAGTGCTAGGGCCCTGGGCCTAGCTCTTTCTACCCTTGTCTACTATCATAGTTTATCTGTGGTGTGGGGTGAATGTTCTCCCTATTTTCTCCCTATAACTCCACAGCACTCTCCCATCAGATCAGCCCGCATGAGTTCCCTTATCACCCAAGACTGAAATTGACTCAAGAACTACCCCTCAGTCTATTTGTCTGACACACTAGCATGTGTCTTCACAGGACGCTGGAGGGTAGGGGGATCCCCAATTGTGCACACCTGTTCCACCACAAGACTCCACGAGGCCTCACTGTTTGGAGGTGTCTCTGTCAGGGGTATCCTTCTTCCAGGGAGAATCAGCTGCTTGCAAGTTTCCTGGTACCCATTGCACTCCCTTTTATAATGAGTGGGGGAGGGGATGCTGTTCCTGTTCAGGTGGTGCACCTGAAGCATTTGCTTCTCATGGGAACCAGGAGATAGGGTAATTCCTATATGGTGGTTCTCCTGGGGAAGGGCACGCTCATAGATCCCCATTTCTCAGATCCCCTACATACTCTCCCATTGGATATGTACACAAGGGCTTCCTTGCCACCCAATTCCAGGACTGAGACCTCTCCCCTGATTCTCCTTGCACTGCTCTCATGTCCTGGAGCCATTGGGCCTAGCTCACCTGTCTAAGCCAATCCAAAACACTGGCAGGCAGAAGGCTTTCAAATTGTGGTGGCCCTGCTCTCAGTGGTGGTCTCAGCTGGGAACACACACCCACCAGAGAGAAGCAGCGGTTCATGTGCTTCTTGGTTCAGAGTATTCTCACAGTTGCAAGGGCACGGGGCAGAGCCGTGGCTACCAGCCAGCACAGGCTAAATTTGTTTTCCCTAATGCTGTGATTGGAGGAGGTGCAAAGGAGGAAGTATGTAAGTGTAAGAAAGCTGGCAATCCAGTTTTTCATAGCACTCTCCCACGGAGTGCCCCTTTTGAATAACCAAACTTCTGGGGATTGCTGGTTCATCCCCCTATTCCTATTTAGCTACCATGCTAGGCATCTGGACGGCTGAAGCACCTCCAATACGTTTTGTGACCCACTGTTCATTGAAGCTACCTAGGTGGGGAAGGAAAAGCCCCCCTTACCCTTTCACTGGGCTGTAAGCCTTTCAGGGACTGGTCTGCACCACTATCTTCTCCTTTCTATCTTGTTCTTTTTCAGCTTTGCAGGTTTTCTCTGTAGGGTCCCCACTCATTTCTATTGTTGCTCCCAGTAAGCCACACCAGAGCTCCAATTGCTCTCCACCCTCCTCAGTCCAATATTCTACCTTAAAGCTGGGACAATCTGACAAGCAATGTCTTTAGTTGGCCATATTGCTGATCTCAATTTTTAATTTTTATATTTGTTTAATTTCCTTCTCTTCCATCAGATTGTGAGTTCCATCAGGGCAGGACCACTTACATCCTATAAAGTTCTTTATGTCAGAGCTTATTTTCATGTCTGACACATAGTGAATTGTACATGCATTTTTAAAATGAATGGACAATCAACTGAAATAATACAAGAGAAAAGGTGTTAAGTGGAGAGTCTTTGGCACTAAATGATGGAGGAAAGGTTTTGGCCAAAGTTAAAGTCTTTCCCCCGTTATTTGCTAAATGTGTGACATTGTACAGGTCCATTTAACTCTAAGCTTGTCTCTTCATTTATCCAATAGGGAAAATTGACCTTTTCATAGCATCCTATACAACTCCTATGCTTATTCCGTGTCTAGCTCACGTTTCAATCTATCCAGAATCCATACTTCTAGTCATCATTCATCATTATCTTTGCTGATTGCCTGAAGCACTACAGTTTATAGCAAGCAATCCAGAACTTAATTATGCTTTAGCTATGCAGTAACATAGCCTAAAATCAACAAGAGTAAGAACTGTATGTTTTAATTGTTTAGGGATGTCAAGCCCTGCACTTAGCATCCACTTGATATTTACAGTAAATATACTCTAATACTGGTTATTGGAAAGTTGTTTACAGAACCCTCAGAGTCTCTTAATTTTAGAAAAGAACAGGTTGTTAGCATCTAGTTTACATCCTTATTACACAGATGAGGTGACTAACTGGGTATAAAAAGGGGATAGGACTTGCCCTGGGTTTTACCTCTAATCAGCCACAGATCTCCCAGTGTACTTCAACATACTACCTCTGAGTTGCTTCAGCACCTCTGGGTTAAACCAACATTCATCAGCAAATGAATCATTATGAGTTCAAGAGAAGAAAAAAGAGAAATCCTGTGTATTATATAGATGGCATTTTCAAAGGAAGTAGACATATCACTTCAGCAACATTATAGAAGAATCATTTTAAATTTTGCCTTTGTAGAATAAGTGTACAACACAGACCAGATGTAGCTTCCTGGGGGATCAAAAGAACCATAGTTTTATATTTCATTAGAAACCACAAAAACAATAATTTCAACATACTTGAAAGAAAATGGAAACTATGAATTTATTTAAAAAACCCGGCCGGGCGCGGTGGCTCTCACATGTAATCCTAGCACTCCAGGAGGCCGAGGCGGGTGGATCGCTCAAGGTCAGGAGTTCGAAACCAGCCTGAGCTAGAGAGAGACCCCCGTCTCTACTAAAAATAGAAAGAAATTATTTGGCCAACTAAAAATACACAGAAAAAATTAGCCGGGCATGGTGGTACATGTCTGTATCCCAGCTACTCGGGAGGCCGAGGCAGAAGGATCGCTTGCACCCAGGAGTTTGAGGTTGCTGTGAGCTAGGCTGACTCCAGGACCCGCTAGCCTGAGCAACAAATTGAGATTATGTCTCTAAATAAATAAATAAATATCCCGCTTACACATATTTATTTATTTCTATTAATGTGAGATTCATGTAACATAAATTAACCATTGTAAAGCTAACAATTCAGTATCATTTAATACATTCACAAAATTGTGTAGCCACTACCTTTGAGGTACCCCTTAAAGAAATCTAATTTCAAAACATTTTTAACACCCCAAAAGGATACTCCATACCCAATAAGCAGTTACAACCCACAAATATTTTAACATAATTTTAAATATGTGATGGGTGCTTATACTATATACATAGAGGGGTACAAATTAAATAGACATTTCTAAAATGGTTGCAACAATGTTACTTTTACTATCTTCATTAACCATGACCTTTTAATGAACTGTTCATGTATTTAGAATTCAGTTCATTGCACACCATAACTGATCAATGACTACTTAAATGAAAAAGAATGGCACATTTAGGCATTTAGATTCTCACAATGAAAATATTATAGCTAATTCAAATATTTTTTGAGCTTTCTAAATCTAAAGTGCTTCAAAAAACACTCAGAATAAACAACATTCCCCACCGTCATCACCCCCCCCCACACACACACACCGGATTTGCAGCTTTCATATTTCTCTGTGGAGCTAGGAGCTTTGGTTAGAGAAAGGAGCTTCCATTGACTGGTGAAGCATCTCCTTTTGTTAACTAGTAAGGCTTTTGATCTGGCAGCTCTGAAAATCCCACCATGGAGGGTCATACACTAAACTAGCTTATTAATTGGAACGCTGCCTCTCAATTTTCCAAGATTGGTAACATCCTGTGATGTTGTATGTATAGAAAGATAATTCCTTAATCAAAAAGGATGCTTCCTTTTTGGAAAAAAAATTGCACAATGCAAAGTGAAAAATATAGTCACATTTATTTATACTTACCCCCTCTCTACTAATCTTACCAGCCTGTGTAATAATATCATCACATGGCTAGAGTCTGTTTTCCTAATAGAGACTAATGGAAGCTATGCAGAGCGTTAATTCTTTGTTTCTCCCCTTACTTATTCTTGCTAACTTCTTTTTCCATTTTAATTCTTCCAGCCAGTTTCTATCTAAAATGCTTCCGTTTGTAAGCAAATGAATATTTATCATGGGGTATTTTGGCATGCCAAATCGATCCCTTATGTTTTAAAGCCTTACAGAAATGTAACTAAATTTAATCTCACTTCTCCAGGAATGGGGCACAAACAATGGGGAACTTGAGAATCTATTTATATCTGTTGTGATTTAGATTTACCTTTACTTTGGGAACTTAGGTGCTTAACACATGTTATTTATAAAGAATCATAGGAACTACATAGTAAATGAGTTTTAATGCATGAATTAGTTCAATTAAAGAGAAACTATTTTATAAAATCACAGAATTTTAGCACTAGCATAGATCTTTGGAGGCATCAAATCCTACCCTCTGATTTTATTTTTCACGAAACTGAAATGCCTACTGTGGAAGGGAGTTGATCAAGGTCAGCTAGCAGGTTAGTGTCAGAGATAAACAAATGTTCTCTCCTTTATAAAATTAGAATTGGCTAAAAAAACAAACAAACAAACAAACAAAAAAAAAACACACACAAAAAAAAACCCTGAGTTTATTATCTATGGTGAGCCTAAATGGCATACTGACAGTTTAAAATAATTTGTAAAACTCTTAATATGGGTCCGGCACTCTTTAAAGCATTTTACATAAAATGTACTTCTATTTCACCACAACCCAGTAAAAGCTAGATATTTTTATCACCTCAATTTTACAGATAAAGAAAAGGAGGAACATAGAGGTTAAGTGATTTGTCCAGAGTGACACAGAAGCAGTGGATTCACAATTTTCGATCCAGGCCTTCTGACTCCATAGTCCAGGTTGCTAATTACTGAGGAAAGCCCTGTAGAGCTTGAAGCAGGAATGTGGTAGCCCACATGCAATCAGTTAAAGCAGTCTGCAGAGAGAAAGGAGAAAGGCTGTTATGAGGAGAGAAGCTTATAAAAGATGTGATGTGCCCTCAGAATAAAAGAACATGGTTGAAAGGGTGTTCATGCAGGAAAAATAAGGAGAGAAATGGCCTGATCATTTTCTATTTTCAGTGAAATCTAGATTTATTTCCTGTAATGATTTCTGTGTGATTCCCTGACGTCCTTGTAATAAATATGTTTTTTCCTTGATCAGCTTGGAGTGTATTTTTCTTTTTATTTATTTATATATTAATTTATTTTTATTTCATCATATTATGGAGGTACAAATATTCTTAAGGTTACATATATTGCCCTTGCCACCACTCCTCGCCAACCGAGTCAAAGCTTCTAGGGCGTCATCCTCCAGGTGGCACGCATCACACTCATTACCTAAGTATACATCCATCTCCTCTTCTGCCTTCCCACCCGCCTTACACCCACTGAATGTTTCTTTCTTTCATTTAATTTTATTTTTTTTGACATTTTGGTTACACTTTATATCTTTGTCTCTCCCTATGAAGGGTTATAGGTGTGCCCTTCCCCTTCACAATGCTCACCACATCCCTAATATGTGGGTCTACCCCCACCCCCCTTGAATCCCTGGTGAACGCTACCACTATTTGAGCACCATAGTTTTAATCACTCAGTACCAATTGGGATGGTGAGTACATGTGGAGTCCATTTTCCTGATCTTGTGTCGCCTCACTTTGGATAATGGGCTTAGGCTTAATACATGATAGTATAAGTAGTGCTAGCTCACTGTCATTTCTTAGAATTGAGTAATATTCCATTGTGAACATATACCAAATTTTAATTATCCACTCATGAATTGACGGGCACTTGGGTTTTTTCCATGTCTTTGCAATTGTGAATCGTGCTGCCATAAACATTCGGGTGCAGATGTCTTTATAATAGAATGTCTTATGCTCTTTGTGGTAGATGCCTAACAATACTATTGCTGGGTCGAATGGTATTTCTATTTTTAGCTTTTTGAGGTATCTCCAAATTCTTTTCCACAAAGGTTGCACTAATTTGCAGTCCCACCAGCAGTGTAAGAATGTTCCTGTCTCTCCACATCCTCGACAGCATTTGTTGTTTTGGAATTTCTTGATACTGGCCATTCTCACTGGGATTAGGTGGTATCTCATTGTAGTTTCCGTTTGCATTTCTCTATGATTAGAGATGTTGAGCATTTTTTTTTATATGTTTGCAGGCCATTATTCTATCTTCTTTGGAGAAGTTTCTGTTTATTTGTGTTGCCCATTTCTTGATGGGATTGTTTGATTTTTTCTTGTTAATTCTTTTAAGTTCTAGATTGTTGTCATCAGACCTTTATCAGAAGTGTAGATAGCAAATATTTTCTCCCACTCTGTGTGTTGTCTATTTGTTCTAATGATAGTTTCCTTGCCTGTGCAGAAGCTTTTTAATTTGATCAGATCCCATTTGTTTATTTTTAATGCTGCAGTGATTGCCTTGGGGGTCTTCCTCAAGAATTCTTTGCCTATGCCAATGTCTGATAAAGTTTTAGCAACATCTTATTCTAGGATTCTTAAGGTTTCATGCCTTAGATTTAAATCTGTTATGCATCTTGAGTGGATTTTTGTGAGACGTGAGAGGTAGGGATCCTGATTCAATCTTCTGCATGTAGCTATCCAATTTTCTCAGCACCATTTATTGAAGAGAGATTCTTTTCCCCATTGTATATTTTTTCTGCTTCATCAAAGATTAGGTTACAGTGTGCAGATGATTTCATCCTTGGAATCTTAGTTCTATTCCAAATATCGATGCTTCTGTTCTTGTGTCAGTGCCAGGCTGATTTAACTATTATTGCTTTATAGTACATATTGATGTCAGGAAGAATGATGCTTCCCAGTTTGTTCTTTTTACTTAAGATTGCTTTGGCTATATGAGGTTTTCTCTGGTTCAATAAAAAGTGAAGAATTATTTTTTCTAGATATGTAAAGAATGCTGGTGGTATTTTGATGGAGATTGCACAAGGATGCATGAATCTACTCACTGGACAATTACCTCCACCTTGTGTTACTAGGGCTCCACAGCTGGCCCCAATGAAGATTACAGATTCATTTGGGTTTCTTTGTGTTCCAATTAAAGCTCCCACTTCTGGGATAATGTTTAAAAGGTAATGTTAGCATTTCTAATATAAATAATTAATAACAAGGCATTTTGTCATAATGAGAAGAAATCGGTGCCACAGTGATGCTTCACTTGTATCATGCTGCAGCAACAGTTGATACCAGGGAAGAATAATTCACATAAAGTTAATTGGGACCATTTCCATTCACAGAAACAATTTATCAAGAACGCCTACCAAAAAGTGAATCCTGCCAATTTAGCAATTACTATAAAAAGCACTCTGCTGAAATGGAAGCTGAACATTACTTTCAAGTTGTCTGCACATATATAAATTGTAGAGAATGACAGACTAAATCTGTTCAAATATAACAACAATATTCAAAAGTAACAATGAGACTCATATTCTTTTGTTTTATGAATCACTATTTTAAAATCATTAGTGGTTCACCAGTATCTATAAATAAGTATATTAATCATATAAACTTATAAAATATACATCTCAATTATTCTTTCAGGTTCGCCTTTCCCTTAAACCAGCTAATCAGCAAATGGTATCTGTATTTTAGTGTGCTATCAGCATCAGCATATATCAAGCGATGTATAAGAGACAGAGCTATAAATGTTAAGCTGTGCTACCTATGGTGTTTTATTTCCTAAATATTCTTAGTTCCAGTAAATTTTTGCAATCTCTATAGCCACTGCCCCAGCTATCATAATCTTTTATATGGGCAACAGCAATAGCTGCATGACTCAGTTTCACTCAGCTTCCCCCAGACAATTCTGATCAGAGCATAAAAGTAATCCAAAGTATGTCACTCCTCTTATTAAAATCCATCAATAGGCTGGGAGTGATAGCTCATGCCTATAATCCCAGCATTTTGGGAGACTTAAGCAGGAGGATTGCTTTTGATGAGGAGTTTTAGACCAACCTGCTCAACATAGTGAGACCTCATCTCTACAAAATATAATAAGAAAATTTATCTGGGCATGGTGGCATATACCTATAGTCCCAGCTACTTAGGGGGCTGAGGCACGAGGATCACTGGAGTCCTGGAGTTTGAAGTAGTCGTGAGGATGAACTATGATTGTGGCAGTCGACTCCAGTCTGGGTGACAAAATGATATACTGCATTAAAAAATCTATCAATATTGGCCCCTTATATTTAGAAGACACCTAAATTCCTTATCATGACCTCAAACCCCTATTGGATCTGGCTCCTTCTGATTTCCCCAACATCACCTACTATTTTCAAAAAACCACCAAGGTCAAATATATTTGACTATAAAGAAATATGGGCCAGGAGGAAAAAAGGTGGAGACCAGAAGCAGCTTACCTGCACACTGCTCCCAAAGAAAAAAATGAATATTGTAGGCTGTTGCCTAAGTACAGATTACTCTTCGTGAAGCAAAATTGTGAAATCACAGAGAAGCAAAACAGGACACTCAGTATGGGGGGAAAAAAGGTGGTGGGGTGATATACATATAACAAGATGAAAGTATACATGGAAAAGAATAGGAGGGTAGAGTGCTGGGGCTCCATGCTCACCCTGCTGATGCTATATGAGTTGTGAGATAGCTCCTACAACCACCACAGACCTCTACCTGGTTGGACTAGGGAAGCGCCTGGAGTCTGTGCAGAGTCAATGCACCAGACAACAGGTGTGGTGGGGATTGGGCAGCAGCTAAAGCCATCCTGAGCTCTCAGGTACATGTTGTTAGGTTGGTACCAGGCTGGAGAGGGAGCAGACTAACCAGAGGCTTCCCTGAGCCATACTCTGTGACTGGAAGCCAAGCCCACCTCCCCTACAGTGCAATGGGATCTGAACATGGGAATTGACTGAGATACAGCAGGCTCTGACTTGGGAGTCTTTGGGTGACTGTTTTGCGAAGTTCTGGGTGGGGTGGGGAGAACTCTGTGGTCCTTGGGCTGCTGCAACCAAATTCCACCCCCGTGACTTAGCCTATGTGCAGTCCCTGAGGCTACAGAAGAGCCTAGCACTTGCTCAGCCCTGGCTCTGCCCTCCAGATCCTAACTCCCTCCTGCCTGCTCAGCCCTGACCCCACCCTCCAAGTTGGATCATCCCAACCAATTGCATGGCCCTGCTTCTGGCTCAGATGCTATAGAGGCTCTCACACTGCAGCCCCAGGTTCTGCCTCTGTGCCTCTAACATTTGTATAGAACCACAAAACAACCTGGATGGCCAAAGCAATCTTGGCGAAAAACAATAAAGCTGGAGACATCACACAACCTGATCTTAAAATCTATCATGAACATATAATATTTAAAACAGCATGCTACCAGCACAAAAACAGATGTATAGACTAATGGAAAAGAATAAATATCCCAGAAATAAATCCATACCTTTATAGTCAACTTACCCTAGATAAAGATGCCAAGAACACAGAATGAGGAAAGGAAACTCTCATCAATAAATAGTTTCATGAAAACTGGATATTCATATGGAGAAGAATGAATTGGACCCGTACCTCATCCCATACATGAAAGTCAACTCAAAATACATTAAAAACCAAAACCTAAGACCTGAAACTGTAAAACTACTATAGGTTGGTGTATGTTTAACTTAATAAAAACTTGTGAAAAATTTTGCCAAAGTTATAGTATCACATTGTACTCCCATCAACCATGCATATGTTTCAATTTCTCCATATTCTTGATAATATTTAGCAATGTCAGTCTTTTCTAGACATGATAATATGTATAAAATTATATCATTTTAGATTACTTTCCTTGCTGAATAATGATGTTGAGTATCATTTTGTGTTCTTATTGGCAATTCATATATATTTTCTCAAATATTTTGCCAAATTTCTAATAGAATTGTTTGTATTTCATTATTTGGAGGTCTTTTGATTTTCACAAAATCTAGGTAGATGTTATTTTCCATATATATATATATATATATGAATACATATATGTAGATAGATAAATATCATATTTATACATCTCTATATAAAAATACTATATATACAGATATAGGAGAGATCAAACTCAGAGAAAATTCTCTCTCTATATATATTTATATACACATAATATTTCTGTATAAACAGATATATAGACTAGATATATCTATTGAAATATATATGTAGATATATAGAGAGATACACTATATGTCTTCCAATGTTTGATCATGATAGATATTTCCATCTACTGTTGTCTACTTCAGTTGTTTTCAGTGGTGCTTTGTAGTTTTGTTTATAGGTCTTTCACAATTTTTTTGAGACAAGGTCTCACTCTATTGCCTACGCTAGAGTGCAATGGCATTGTCATAGCTAACTGAAGCCTCAAACTCCTGAGTTCAAATAATCCTCTTGCCTCAGCCTTTCAAATAGCTGGGACTACAGCCACGGGCCACCCAACTAATTTTTCTATTGCTGTTTTTTTTTTTTTTTTTTTCAAAGATGGGGTCTTACTATGTTTCTTAGGTTGATCTCAAACTCCTGACCTCGAGCAATTTTCCTGCCTCAGCCTCCCAAAGTGCTAGGATTATAGGTGTGAGCCACCATGCCCGGACTCACATCATTTGTTAAATATTTTCCTAATTATTATATTTTTAATGCTATTGTAGTTTGAGTGTTTACATTTTTACTTTTCACTTGTATGGAGCTAGTATAGAGAAATGCAATTGACTTTTCTATATTAACCTTGTATCTGAAGACCTTCCTATTTTCATTTATTTCTAGTCTTTATTTTATGTGTTCATTAGAATAGTCTACATAAACGATCATATTGTCTCTGAATAATAACACTTTGACCACCTTCTTTATGACTTATTTCTTTATCTTGATTGGTTTCACTAAAGACCCTATTCATTGCTAGTTAGATAAAAATAAATATAATTACCGTGTAATTATATTTATTACAGCTTATTATATTTATTTAACAGCTCTGCCGTTTATTAGCTGTGTGCCATGCAAGTCATCTAATTTCATTGTGGCTCAGTTTCCTCACCTTTAAAATCAGTACATTAATAATATGCACTTTGAATTTTCATTATAAACATTGGATTAGTTAATATATGCAAAAACTTAAAACAGCTTTTGGTATATCTCATATACACTACATAAATGATAACTATTGTTATTATTTTTATTTCTTATTTTATAATAAATATTAATACTATGATTGTCTCCTTAAGTTTTGGTTGGTTCATACATGCCTTCACATTTGCTGTTCTCACTGTGGTTATTTTTGAAGTTGGATACAATTGCAGTTTGAATTTCATCTTCAAACCCCACACTATACAGATATGTGATTTAAAATTTTTAATTTTAAATTGCTAATATTTGGCAATTTCAGTCTTTTTTAATGTTAGATTTGCTAGATTTACTGCAATTTAAATTTGCATTGAATTGTAGTTTTATTTCTTGTGGTCCATGATGGTCAGATATTGTACCTTTTATACTGATGCATGTTATAATTTATGTAGTTTTCCATGTGCTCTAATGTGTGACCTTATGCAAAAAATAATCTATCATTGTTTTCTGTTAATGTTATATGACATGTGTTACTAACTTAAGTTTTTTTTTTTTTTCTAGGTTTTTATTTATTTATTTATTTTGTAATATCAGTCTTGTTTTATTTCAAAATATAATGGGGGTACAAACGTTTAAGTTGCATACATTGCGTTGTCTCCCCTCCCCCCTCTAGGCAGAGCTTCAAGCGTGTCTAAGTTAAGTTTAATGTTAGTTTAAATCACATATTATTAAGAATAATGTTTGACATTTATACTTAACTTTTAAAAATTTACATCAATTTAGATTTTTTTATTAATTTGTTGGCTTTGAAGATCACTATCAGATATTTTTAAATTATTATTTACCAGTTTTTGAGCTTCTAATTCTGCTTGATCTTTGGGTCACATGTAGCACATCTTCAGTTTTCATTCATTTTCATTTTTTTTTCTTTCCGGAAAGTGTATGAGGAGCATGATTTCTGAGTGTGTGTGTGTGTATATATATACACACAGTATATATATATATATACTTTTCCCTCAGTCATGGAGCACAACTTAATTGTGCTATTAATTCTTGGATTACAAAGTTTCCTTTTCAAACTGTAAGGAAATAGCTCTATCTGCTTCTTTCATTTAGCCTTCCTTAAATGTTGTTGAGGTGGAGTGGAAAGCTAGCCTGTTTTATGTTCAGCTGTGGGCAATCTATTTTTTTTTTCCTCAAGCATTTTGATTTCAGCTTCAAGATTTGTTTAGTTGTGGATATGTTTGCATTGATTTTTTTTTGTTTGTTTTGTTTTGTTTTGTTTCTGGAAAATATAAAGATTATAGGGACAGAAAAAAAAAAAAACAAAGGTGAAATGGCATGAATAATAATAATATGAGAAATATTTTATAGGACATTTTTTCTTTAAAAAGTTTGAAAGCCATTGACATTCCTCCCACCAGATTTTACACCATCAATTAGAAATAGCTGAAATTGAGAAAGGGTATGATTTTCTTGATATACTATATTAGAACTCCAGATGGAACATATGGTTCCCAATTCCCAATCAAACTACTATCATTAAATTACAATATCACCTAAAAAAATTGAAAATTAGTTAAAGTACAATGTAATGGTTATATTTTTTGCCAATCAGATGAGTAATATAAGATGCACTATAAATATAGTTTATATCTTCTTTGGACTTTCATACAACTCTCAGTTGCTGTTAATTGGGTACAATTCTGTTGTTGTTGTTGTTGTTGTTGTTGTTTAACTAACAGTTAAACCTAAAGTATCCACCATTCATAAGCATTTTCTTCTTTTTTTCAGAAACCATTATAAATTTCATTCCACCACAAGTAGAGCATGTTATCTTGTAAATTGATACTGGAATACATGCTGATACAACAGTTATTTCTTAAGACATAACTGGCAAGTTTAGGGGCACAAAGGGGGTGATCACTTTCCTCCCAATCATGAGTCATGACTGAGATCCCTATAACAAAAGACAGGTTGACAAGAGAAAACATAGCAAATTTATGAGATTGCATGAGCATGGGAGCCAAACAAATAAAATACAAAAAATCAAAGGAGGCTATAAATAAATGGGCTGGAAGACCAGTCAATATTTTATAAATTAAATCATTGTCTTTGATGTTGATTGTCTTTGGAACTAAGGACAAACAATAGCTTGTGTACAAGTTACAGGAAGGTGAGAGGCAGAACTGCATTGTGAACAAAGGTCATATTATGTAGATACAGTATCACAGTTAATTTCCTAGAACTGCCCTCAGAAGAACAGATAAAAAGTCTGTCTGTATCTGTATGATGTCCTGGTAATAGAGACATCTAATCTTTTCTCCAGTGGTTAATCTTTCCTGGTGAGATTCCTAGGGAGGAGGTTTTAAGACAATTGCATCTCTTTTAGAAAAAGTTTTCTCAATCAGAACTGAGAAATAACTAGAGAGAGATCCTCCATGTACTTCGAGAAAGAAAGTATCAGAGAAACAGAGAAGGGGAAGGTTAGATAGAGACCTTGAGATTGTTTTGTTAGTTCCACATGTCAAAATGCTGTATTTGGGGTGCCATGTTCTGACCCCCCAATGCAAAAAAAGCTGTGGGAATTCATCCATATATTATGTGACTTAGGTTTATCAAGTGAGGATGTCTTTCATTCTCTTGGATTTGAAAAATGGAAGAATCTTCAAAGTGCAAAAAGATTTTACTACCTTAGCTGAGTTTATTTATTTATTTCTTTTTGTCTATTAAAAATTCATACTCTATCTCAGAGTCTAATTTTAGCAAAGAAAGAACCACAAGGGAATAAAGCATTATGAAAAGAGAAATGCATATAGAAAACTATTTTCAAATATTAAGGTAGGTGGCTACCTGCACAGAGAAGATCTACAATGGGAAGCTACAAAAATGAAGATTTCTACCAGCACAATTAAATAAATCTGTCTCCCACATATGTGCAAAGCATGATTCTAGAAGTGTTAGGAATTGCAAGATTTTAGGAAAATGTCTTTATGCGAAGAAACAATGTATAAAGGAAAACAGGCCAAGTTAGACTTGGATTCAAGTCATAATCCTACCTTCTAGGATAAGTGGTCTTGTTTGTTACATTTTCTAACTAAGCCTTAAATTTCTCAGCCATAGCATGTTAGTAAATATTAGTACCATAAGGTTCATTTTAGAAAGATGCTATAGTAACAGAATCTGATCCAATTTATACCACAGTGCCTGGCACATAGTGCTCAACAAATCATAACTATTGTATGAAAAGGAAGAATTTGTCCCATTTTCTTCTCTAAAACTTGCAATACCACTGAGGTCCTGTATATTGAGGGAGAGAATTTAGAGAAAACTCTAAGGCTCTTTTAAAGGTGAAAAATTTTTAAAAATGTTGCCAAACAACTTCAAAACAAAACCATATGTTGGATTTCATCCAAACTGGAGAAACAATAGAGTCTCTGTTCTGTACTCAAATAATATGGTAAGACTTTAAGTTAATGAAAAAAAGTGGTTCACTAGAACAAGAATAATATCCAAGCAAATTCAAAACTCCATTAATATGTGAGACCCAATTAAGAGGAACTTTGTATTATAGATGCCAAAAATCTTTGTGATGCTTATTAGGTTTTTTCAAATAGATTCAAACAAATTTTATTTTAAAATCTCCAAGACTTTTCCAAAAAGTAGATTATAGTTTTGATACTCCAAAATTACTACCTTGACTTACACTTAATCAGAAACTGCACAGTGCATGCTCAAAATCTCTGGTCATCAGAGAAATGGAAATCAAAACCACAATGAGACATCACTTAACTCCAGTGAGAATAGCTTTTATCAAAAAGTCCCAAAACAACAAATGTTGGTGTGCATGCAGAGAGATAGGAACACTCTTCACTGCTGGTGGGAATGCAAGCTAGTACAACCTCTATGGAAATCAATATGGAGATACCTCAAAGAACTCAAAGTAGAACTCCCATTTGATCTAACAATCCCACTACGAGGTATTTACCCAAAGGAAAAACAAAAAAAGACTTTTATAAAAAAGACATCTGTACTCAAATGTTTATAGCAGCACAATTCACAATTGCAAAGATGTGGAAACAAGTCAAGTGCCCATCAATACATTAGTGAATTAATAAAATATGCTATATGTATGTCATGAAGTACTACTCAGCCATTAAAAATGATGAACTAATACCCATTGTAAAATCCAGGATGGAGCTTGAGCCCATTTTCTAAGTATCATAAAAATAGAAAAACAAACACCACTATACTCACCATTAAATTGGCACTAAATGATCAAGACTAATGTGCAGATATTTAAGTAACATTCAGAGGGTGTCAGGCAGGTTGGGAGGAGGAGAGGATAGGTACATTCACATTTAATGGGTGTGGTGTGCACTTTCAGGGGGATTGGCATGCTTGTAGATCTGAGTTGGGCCATGCAAATGCAATATATATAACCAAAGTGTTTGTACCCTGTAATATTATGAAATAAAAACGATAAAGAAGAGAAAAATATATCTTCACGTTTTTATCGTTATAAATTCTTAAAGTTCTTAATAATGTGTCACATGTAAAAGTTAAGATCTCATGTCTCAAAATTATAATTTCAAATCTTTGTTGATAGGTTTATTTATTTTATTTTAGCCACCTTAAAAATTGCCTAGATATATCCACTTTGTTCCATCTCCACTGCTATCAGCTAAATAATTCATGTCATCATGGTTTCTCATATGGATCATTGCAATGGAATACTAAAAGGTCTTCCTCCTTTGGCCTTGTCACCTTACAGCATAATATCAATATATCTGTCGGTATGAATCTTACTAAGTATAAATTAAAGCATATGAATTACATGTCAAATATCTTCAAAGGCTTTCCATCACACTTAGAATAAACTGCATATCCCTTACTATGACCTGTAAGCCCGGAGCAATTAAGGTCTTCCAGATACTACAAACTTATCTACTTCAACCTGGATCTTTAAAAAGCAAAAAGCTATTTCCTGGTATTGGATAATTCGAGAATGCTATTTCTTGTCACTCAAAAACTTTTAATTTATTTATATATACAACAATATTCATTAAACCTCTACTATATATCAGATATTATTTTGTGTGATTAAGATATGCTAGAATAAAAGGCCCTAGAGTAGAAGAAGAGGCAATGATTTTGAGGAACAACAAGAAGGTCAGTGTAACAGTAGCAGGATGAGAAAAGGGGAGAATGGGAAGTAAAGTAGACAGAGAAATAAGTAATGAAAATAGGAAGGTGCTGTGCTATGTAGGTACTTATTAGTTCATTATAAGAATTGAGGTTTTCACTTTGAGTGAGTGGAAGGGGGCATTGGAGAATTTTGAACAAAGGAGTGGAAAATTATTGTGGACTTTAAAAGTCTCAGTCTCATTTCTCTGTATAAAATGGACTATACAGAGGAAGAGGTACAGGAAGACAAATGAATTACTAGGATAGTCCAGTAATTCATTCAAAATATATAAGTGTCTTATACCAAGATAGGGACAGTGGAGGTCATGACAAGTGTTCATATTTTGAAAATATTTTTGAAAGTAGAGCCTTAGAAGACCCCATATAGACAAAGCAGCCTTTAAAAATGAACAAATTAGGAGGCATCAGTCTACCAGACTTCAAGCTATACTACAAGGCTATAGTAACCAAAACAGCATGGTACTAGTACTAGAACAGACACATTAACCAATGGAACAGGACTGAGAATCTAGACATAAAAAACACCCTAATATTGTCATCTGATCTTTGACAAAGCAGACAAAAACATACACTAGGGAAAAGAATCTTTATTCAGTAAATGGTTCAAGGAAAATTGGATAGACTCACGTAGAAGACTGAAACAGAATCTACACCTCTCAAAAAGATCAACACATGACGGATAACAGGCTTAAACCTAAGGCATGAAGCCATAAAAATTTTAGAAGAAAATGTTGGAAAAAACTCTTATAGACATTGGCCTAGGCAATTAATGTATGAAGAAGACCCCAAAAGCAATCACAGCAACAACAAAAATAAATAAATAAAATCTGATCAAATTAAAAAGTTTCTGCAGAGCCAAGGAAACTATCACTAGAGTGAACAGACAACATACAGAATGTTAGAAAATATGTGCATGCTACATATCCAATAAAGGACTGATAACTAGAGTCTGTATAGAACTCCAGAAAATTAGCAAGAAAAAATGAACCTCATTAAAAAATAGACAAAGGGCATGAAGAAGAAATTTTCAAAAGAAAACAGACTAATGGCCAACAAACATATGAAAAGGAGATATCTTCAAAAAGCGTATTTTATAAACATTGTACAATTTCATCATAAGGAAAAATGAGATATTTACTTCAAACTTTTGTGTACATTTACAAAGTAATCATCTATAAACTTGATATCACTATTTTTCTTCAAAAAAATAATTTGTGAGTTTGCAGGTCTTTGACTTTCTACTCTTTCTCCATACTTGCTTTCTGCCTTGGCAACTTCCTCTGTCAAAAGTTGAGTGGGACAGAGAATGAAAGTGAAAAATGAAATAAAATGTTAAAACACACACACAAACAAAAGAAAAATTGTTCAACATCTCTAGACATCGAGGAAATGAAAATCAAAAACACAATGAGATATCACTTAACTTCAGTGAGAATGGCTTTAATTAAAAAGTCCCAAAACAAAAAATATTGGCATGGATATTGAGAGATAGGAACACTCATACACTGCTGGTGGGACTGCAAACTAGTATAACCTGTATGTAAAGTAATATGGAGATACCTCAAAGAACTAAAAGTAGAACTTCCATTTGATTTAGCAATTCCACTACCCAAAGGCAAAAAGACATTCTATAATAAAGGCATCTGCAGTGGAATGTTTATAGTGCCACAATTCACAATTGCAAAGATGTGGAAGCAACCCAAGTGTCCATCAATCCATGAGTGGATTAATAAAGTGTGGTGTATTTATACCATGAAATACTACTCAACCACATAAAATGGTGAACTAATATCTTTTGTATTGTGCTAGGTGGAGCTGGAGCTCATTCTTTGTAATTAAGTTTTGGAGGAATGGAAAAACAAGAACCACATGTACTCACCATCAAATTAGTATTACCTGATCAACACTTATGTGAACATATGGAAGTAACATTCATAGGGTGTCAGGCAGGTGGTGGGGGAGGAGGGGATGGGTGCATTTACACCTAATGGATGTAGTGCACACTTTCTGGAGGATGTGAATGCTTGTAGCTCTGACCTGGGTGGTGTAAAGGCAATGTAAGTAACCAAAATGTTTGTAATATTCTGAAATGAACAAAATTAAGTAGAGCCTGATAAGATATCCATTAAGGTAGGATGTGGAATATACAAGAAAAGTAAAAGATTCAAAGATGACTTTAACACTTGTGGTCTGAGCAACTTGAAGGATGGAACCAGTGTCAATTCACAATTGTTAAAAAGTAGTAAGAACAGTTTTTGCCTTAAGAAAATCACAAATTCAATTTGGACATGTTGAGTTTGACATGTCTCTTAGGGATCCATGAGGAAATGTCAGGTCGGCAGTTGGATAAATATTTGTGAAGTTCAGGAAAGAGATCTAAGCTGTAGCTATGTATATGGGAGTCCTGAACATTTTGATGACATTTAAATTTGTGGAAACAAGTAAGATCAATAAGGGATTTAGTATAGAAAAGAAAGAAAAAGGACCATGAAATGAATCTTGTGGCACTTCCTTGTTGCAATGAAAACAAGGAGAACTAGCAAAAGGAACTCAAAAGGAGCTATGAGTGATGTAGGAAGAAAACCCAAAGAATAAAGAGTTCTGAAAGTCAAGTGCCAAATGTATATACAAGCATGAGAAAGTGATCAATACAACAATGTAAAATGATAGTGGCTATGTCACATAAGATGAGCATCAAGAATGTAACATTAGATGTAACAACATGGAAGTTATTGGTGACCTTGACAAAACAGTTTTGTTAGATTGAGAAAGAAAGGTTGATTGGAGTGGGTTTAAAAGAGATTGGGAAAATATAAATTAGAGACAATGGTTCCAAGCAATACCATTGGAATTTTTTCTACAAATGAGAACAGAGAACTGGAGTAGAGGATGAACAATGACATTAAGAGAAATATTTATTTTAATATGTGAGAAAGAACAATATTTTGGGCTATTGGGAAAAGAAAGAGTATTTATTGATACATAGAAAAGTTGGAATAATTGCTTGAACCATGTTCTTTATGGATTAGAAGGAATAGGATTGGTGCACATGAGAAAGAATTGGTTTTAAATAGGAGCAGGGATAATTCATTTAGAGAGACACACTGGAAGAGGAGCCTATGAGTACAGTATCAGGTAAGTTTTTCAAGAGAAAAGAAAGGCTTCTGTTATTTATGTGCGAAAGTGGGAGAGTGAATAGATGAGAAAAATAAACTATGTTTGCTGGGCAACATTAAGGGCCTGATAGAGCATTAGATCTCATCTGAGATCTTGTTAGAAACGTGAATTTTTGAGCTCCATCCAAGACCTACTGAAGAACTAACACCAAACTAAGACTCATAAATTTGTGTTTTAATCTTCAGATGGCTGCTGCACATCAAAACTTGTGAACTATTAGGTTGGGACTAAAATAATTTTGGTTTTAACATTGTCGAAATTTGCCATTTGATATTGGAATACATTCTTAAATAAATGTGGTTATGTTATACATCATTTTAATGCATATCACTTGCTTTATGTTTTTGTTTTGTTTTGTTTTTTGCTAATAACTGTTGTGGCCGGATTACAGAATGGGGGATGACGCACACAGAACATATACATAAGATGCAGACAGACAGAATTGGCTGCAGTCCCAGAAGAAAAAAAGGACACAGAGACAAGAGACGGTTTCAGACTGCATCATTGAAAATGTGCTCATCATTTATTTTATACAGTTTAATTGGGCAAGCATCCTACAGCTATTTTCTCATGCCAGCTACTTTCCCAGCTACTTTTTGGTACGTGACTTCCCACGGCCAACAACACCTGCTTTTCCAGTTAAAGCAAAAAGCATGGCCTTCTACAAGAGATCTCTTTGATGTTTTGTACCGCTTTCAGATAACAAACAATCTCTGCTCAAGTGCGAGACCGAAAAATCCTTGACCATCTTGCAGTGCCTAGCACTGCGTGCTGGTTACCAGGCATCGTTGGCTCACATGCGAGGCCATTTGCCTGGGGAAACAGTTTCTTCGGCCGCTCAACAAGCCATGTCCTGCTAATCGTGGGAACAAGCAATGGGCTCCTGTTCTGCTGACTTCGGGTTCAGCCAATCTGACCTGGGACTGCTTGCTTGCTTCCTTCAATAACTTACTACTTGCTGTTTATTTTATATTTATTTTAGACTATGGAAATGATGGTAGACAAAAAGCAAATTCAAGTGTTTTTTTTATTCTAGTTCAAAATGGGTCATAAAGCAGTGGAGACAACTCACAACATCAAAAACACATTTGGACCAGGAATTAATAGTGAATATATGTAGAGTGTACTGGTGGTTCAAGAAGTTTTGCAAAGTAGACGAGAGTCTTTAAGATGAGGAGCACAGTGGCCAGCTATCAGAAATTGTCAATGACCAATTAAGAGCAATCATTGAAGCTGATCCTCTTACAACTACATGAGAAGTTGCTGAAGAAATCAACATCAACCATTCTGTAGTTGTCTGGCATTTGAAGCAAATTGGAAAGGTGAAAAGACTTAATAAGTGGTTATCTCATTAGTTGACCGAAAATAAAAAAAAAATAATAATAATTGTCATTTTGAAATAGCATCTTCTCTTATTGTTCACAGTAACAATGAACAATTTCTCAATCATATTGTTAAGTGTGACAAAAAGTGGACTTTATGTGAAAACCAGTGATGACCAGTTCAGTGGTTGAAGCCAGAAGAAGCTCCAAACCACTTCCCAAAGCTAAACTTGCAACAAAAAATTGTTATGGTCACTGTTTGGTGGTCTGCTGCTGGTTTGATCCACTATGGCTTTCTGAATCCTGGCTAAACCATTACATCTGAGAAGTATGCTCAGCAAATCAATGAGATTCACCAAAAACTGCAACACCTACAGCCAGCATTGATCAACAGAGAGGACCCAATTCTCCACTACAACACCTGACAGCACATTGCGCAACCAATGCTTCAAAAGGTGAACAAATTGGGCTACGGAGTTTTGTCTCATCTGTCATACTCACCTGATCTCTCAGCAACCTACTCCCACTTCTCCAAGCATCTCGACAACTCTTTGCAGGGGAAACGCTTCCACAACCAGCAGGATGCAGAAAATGTTTTCCAAAAATACAGCAAATCCTGGAGCACAGATTTTTATGCTGCAGGAATAAACAAACTTATTTCCTATTTGCAAAAATGTGCTGATTGTAATAATTCCTATTTTTATTAATAAAAATATGTTTGAGCCTAGTTATAATGATTTAAAATTCATCGTTCAAAACCACAACTACTTTTGCACCAACCTAATATTATGATTGGAGGAGTATGGTCATGAAGCTAAAGTGAGAACATTCAGCATGGTTGTGTGTTTTTTACCAAGCATGTTGAGCAGCATTGTGTGGGGGAACACAGGTGGAGAGTTGTTTTAACCAAGACTGTTGTTTCACCAAGCGACTAAGTCAAAATGAAAGGACAAGGGAGTTCAGGATGTATGTGTATGGAAGAAAAAACATTTATAGTGATTGACTATTAAATTTAAAGTAGAAAAGGAGTAAAGAAAAAAATATCAAAGGCCTGAAGGAGAATGAAAAAAAAAAAAAAAAGAATCAATCGATTAGAGGTCCTGGTGGCATACTAGATGGAGTGAGATTGAAGGACAGGAAGTGTTTGCTAGAAAGGCTAAAGTATAAAGTTGAGTCTATGGAAGGTTTGCAGTCATTGTTCATGACAATGCTTACAACAGAGCTGTCTGGTTGAATTATGTGAAGCATAAAAGTAATTTTAAATTTTCTATGACTCTCATTAAGAAATTTAAAAGAAACAGGTAAAGTTAATTTTATAATGAATTTTATTTACCCCAACATAGCCAAATATTACCATTTTAACATTAATAAATATAAAACATCAATGGGATATTTTAAATTTTATACTAAACTTTTAAAATCCAATGTGTGTTTTACACTTACAGCGCACTCCACTTGGATTTGCCACATTTCAAGCACATAATATCCACACGTGGCTAATGATCAACATATTGGACAGCATACGTCAAAAGTTTGATCATAGGAGAAAGTATTTGTAGTAGATTAGTGTATAACACTACTAGGGGAAAGGAGGTTAAAGCCAAGGTGTTGGAAGAATTATCTACATGTATATTTAAATTGAATTAACCCAGTAATAGTGCTGGAGAGAATGCCCGTGAATTATGTTCTAAAATCTGCATAAAATGAGTAGGAGAGCAAATGACAGCAACAGTGAGGAGTTGTAGGCAAAGTGATATGATGACATCAAATTTGAAGTTGGGTTATTTGAAACAGAAAGAGGAAGAATAATCTGGAAGCAATGGTGTGGGATAAGGAGGGCACAAACTTTTCAATGGGGTTGTTTGTTTTTTCTTGCTGATTTGTTTGAATTATTTGTAAATTCAGTTTACAAGCCCTTTACTGAATGTGTAGCTTATGAACATTTTATCCCATTCTTTAGGTTGCCTATTTGCTCTGTTGATTGTTTTCTAAGCTGTGCAGAATCTTTTTAATTTAATCAAATCCCATTTGTTAATTTTGTTTTTGCCATGATTGCAATTGAGGTTTTTTCATAAATTCTTTGTCAGGCCAATATAGAAGAGTTTTACCTACATTTTCCTCTAGAATTCTTATGGTTTAATTCCTTAGATCTAAGTCTTTTATCCATCTTGTATAAATTTTTGTGAGTGTTTACGGTTAGGGGTCCTTTTTCATTCCACATGTGGCTATCCAGTTGTCCCAGCACCATTTACTGAATAGGGCTTTTTCCCCCTAGCATACATTGCTGTCTGCTTTGTCAAAGATCAGTTGATTTTAGGTAGATAGTTTTATATCTGGGTTCTCTGTTCTGTGCCATTTGTCTATGTGTCTACTTTTGTAGCAATACAATGCTGTTTTGGTTACTATAGCCTTGTAGTTTAGTTTGAAGTCTTGTAGCATGATGTCTCCAGATTTGTTGTTTTTGCTTAAGATTGCTTTGGCTATATGGGCTCTATTCTCATCTAAATGAAGCATAGAATTATTTTTCTAGATCTGTGAAGTATGACTTTGGTTATTTAATGGGGATTGCATTATATTTGAAAATAACTTGGAGAAATATGGATATTTTAACAATTTTTTTTTACCTATCCATGACCATGCTATTTTTTTTGGTATCGTCTGTGATTTCTTCACTCAGAATGTCATAGTTCTCCTTTCAGAGAACTATCACCTCCTTGGTTAAATATATTCCTAGGTATTTTATTTTCTTTGTAGCTATTGTGATTTTTTTGTAGCTATTGTGATTATGCATTATTCAGGAAGAAGAGTTTTTTTGTTTGTTTGTTTTTGTTTTTTAAAACAGGGTCTCTCTCTTGTCACCCTATCTAGAGTGCAATGACATCATCATTGCACTTCAACTTCGAACACCTGGGTTACAGCAATCTTCCTTCCTCAGCCTCCTGAGTAGCTGGGACTATAGGCATGTGCTACCAAGTTTGCTAATTTTTCTATGTTTTTTAGAGACAGGGTCTTGGGAATTTGCTCTTTCTCAGGATGATCTTAAACTCCTTGCCTCATATGACCCTCCTTCCTAAGCCTCTCAGAGTGCTAGAATTATAGATATGAGCCACCACTCCCAGCATGATATTTAAATAACACTGGTGTAAGGCCTCAACCTACATTCTATATGACATATACTATTTATCTTGAAAAATTTCAAGAGCGGTATATAGGAAATTTGGGCTATGGATTTCTCTTTCTGCCCACCTTCTGTGCTTGCTCTCTTTCTACAAGTTTTTCTCTTTCTTGTAACCTGAAATTTATTTCCAGCTTCTGCCCTTACATGCCATGCTGCAATGGACATTGGTGTGCACACTACTGTGAGTATTTTCAAAGTATGTTATTATAAGGATTAGGTAACTGGTTCAAAGATTAAAGGAACTTTTACTTTGATATCTTGCCAAATTACTGTCTAAACAAACTATACCAGACTATATACGTAGACAAACTATACGTAGACAAACTATAAACTGGTTGTATGAGAGTGCAGTTACCCCACATACTCACCAATACTAGTTATTGTTATTAGTTTATTTATATATTTATTTATTTTTATTTCAGCATATTATGGGGGTACAAATGTTTAGGTTATGTGTATTGCCTTCCCTTCCTTCCCCCTCTGGAGTCATAGCTTCAAGTGTGTCCATCCCCCAGATGGTGCACACCACACTCATTATGTGCATATATATACCCATCCCCTCCTCCCCCTCCCACCTGCCCGATGCCCAATGAATGTTATTCCTATATGTCCACTTTGGTGTCGATCAGTTAATACCAATTTGTTGGTGAGTACATGTGGTGCTTATTTTTCCATTCTTGGGATATTTCACTTAGTAGAATGGGTTCCACCTTAGCTTAAAACAAAACAAAACCAGAGAAGCAAAAATATACTGCAGTTGTTCAAATTTTATTTTCCTCATAATTAGTAAATTTGAGAATTTTTTCATGAGCATATTATATAAGTATAAATATTTGTGTGTATGTGTGTGTGTGTGCATGCATGTGAATTCTTGGTCCTCATGTTTCCTCATTTTTAAAATCAGATTACATTTTCCAATTTCACTAGTTTTTAATTTAAATTTTACTATTAATATGTATGGTCAGGATACACTTATAAAGCTTTTATCTAATATATGAAGGATATGCCTGAAAATAAGGCTCCACAAATATAGAGCCATCCATCATTTTCTTTATTCAAAGAACTAAAGGGAAATAAAAAACGAGCAACATACTATATAAACTTTTAGAGATGTATATGAAATTAGTTAAAGAGCTATGCATTATATAATATGAAAATCATTATTTGCATGCATATACATTATATTTTAAAAGTCACACATATAAAATAATACAGTAACTTGGTCTTCTTTTTCCATTTTCAAATTTTATTAAACATTTATAATTAAGATTTTTCATTAATTTTCAACATGAAAGAGTCACTTTCTGAGTCATCCATGTATTGCTAAATCCAGAGCATGTTATATTTACCTGATTCTAAATTATATGAGATATGGCTGTGTTATAATTCACATAAGACACAGTCACTGTGAGTTTTATCTTAATTTACTGAGTATCCATTTTCATAATGTTAGATTTTTTTTTCTTTTTAGACTTGTAGGAATAGTCAGGATCACCATAATTCAACACCTTGATACATTTGTTTTCATTTTTACATTTCATTTTGTTTAATGTGAACGTATCTCAACTAACCAAAAAGTGGTAAGCATATTATAAAAATTATTTCTCCCTGAACTGTGAGAATGAGTCCCAGTTATGATGTCTTTATTAACACTGAATAGTTTAGTGTGCATTTTCTATGAATTAAGACATTCTCTTATGTGATCACAATATAATCATCTAAATCAGGAATAAACATGGAGACATCACTACTACAGGGTTTCCCCCAAAATAAGACCTGCCCATAAAATAAGCCCCAGCAGGATTTCTAAGCATTTGCACAATATAAGTCCTACCCCAAAACTAAGACCTAGTTATGGGCATGGCTACGCAGTATCTGTTCAACCCATGCATTTCGTCACGGAGCGTTAAAGAAGATGAGCAGCCCTTCTCATCTGCCCCATCCTGACAGCTACTATCCCAGAGGTGACTGGAAAAGTGTGGGCAGCCCTACCAACAAGGTCCGCTCCCCCTGTCAGGTCCTGGCCATCCTGTGTGTGCTGCAAGCTGAGGCTTTGAGGGGAAAATAGCACATCCCCTGAAAAAGCCCTAGGGTGTCTTCTTAAGGAACAATAAATATAAGACCCTGTCTTATTTTCAGGGAAACACAGTATCCAATCCTCATGTCTCATTTGACAATTGTCCCAATAAAACATTTTATAGCAAAAAGATTCAGGTCAGACTATGGTTTGCATTTGGATGTCATGTGTCTTTAATATTCTCCATACTAGGACAATTCTTTGGACTTCTTTTGACTATAATGACATTGTGATTTTGAATGCTATACGTCAATTAGTTTGTTTAATGTCTCTCAATTTAGATTTGTCTTATGTTTTCCCATAACTACATCTAGATTATACATCATTGGCAGGGCAGCAATGATGTTGTGTTGTTCTCATTACATCCTATCAGACAGCACACAATTTCAGTTTGTCCCTTAAGGACATTGATTTGATCATTGGATTAAAAAGGCTTCCACCAGGGTTATCTACTCAGAAGTTACTTTATTCTCATTTCTAAATAACAAGTATTTTATGGAGAGTTACTGTCCAACAATATAAATGCCTTGTTTCTCATCAAAATGTATATAACATCTCTTATGCATTATTTTTCTATTATCCAAATTGTCTATGCATTTATGTTTCTATAGACTATGATTTTCTATTTTATTTAATGAGTTATAATTTGTCATTATCATTATTTATTTTCATTCACAAATTGGTGCATTTTTAGTCAGGTGGAGCTCCTCTAATCTGACTTCTGTGTTTTTTTGACGTACTAGTCCCTATGTGTACTCACTATAATAGCAGCATTGCTGTTCCCAGGTCTTTTCAGTGGAGAGAGCTAGTGGATATATGTGCCATATGTATCCAAAGTCAAATCTACATTATTTATTAAAACTGACAATTTTATATTTATACCTTCAATTCCTATTCAACACCATAAGATTAATTCTAGATTTTTCCTTTCCCATATTTGTATGGGACCTGACAGTGAAAAACCTGGCTATGATTGCCTGTAATATATTTAACTACCTATTGTTTAAACCCAATTTATGTAATTTATCCCCCTTTGTAGCAACTCCTGCATTAAGTGGATGCCCTTTGTACTGCTTCAGATTCCAACCATTACATAGGGTCATTGCCATTTTCCCTTCACTATGTGGAAGCACTTTCTTAATCCTGCTCTTGTTACAACACACTGCATTAACTACTACATTATATGAAAGTTCTCTTCACCCTGCTGAGACTCTGACACCCTATGGAAAGCTATGCACACTGTACTCCACGAAGATGGAGCCCTCCTTGTTTCACTTGTGCTTCAGCACCTTATGCTAGATTGCCCCACTACACAAATAGCCTCCACTTCACTTTGGTTCTGGTGCCATTTTCAGGCTTCTCCCTACCCATGTAGATGCCCTCCTCTCTCTGCTCTGGTTTTGTCTTTCCAAGTTTGGACTTCTTACTGACAGGATGTCCTCCTCATCCTGTGTGGGTTCTGAACCGCTATGCCAAGCCTCTACAGTATGCAGATGCCTTCCTTGCTTTTTGTAGGTTCTGCCATCCCAGCTAGGCCACTGCTCTCCTGACTTTAACCTCCTCAAGCTCAGAGACCTTGATACTGATTGCTACAGCTTCCAACCCCTTCCCCTTGTTTTTATGGGAAACCTAATTACTTTGAATTGAATTAACCAAAAAGGGAAAGGGAAAAGGAAAATAAAGAGGAAAATAATATATTTGTTTTGTAATAGGATTTTTTTTTTTTTCTGAGACAGGGTCTTGCTCTGTCACTCTGGCTAGAGTAGCATCATCATAGCTCACTCCAACGTCAAACTGCTGGGCTCAAGCAATCCTCCCTCCTCAGCTTCTCAAGTAGCTAGGACAACAGGTATGCACCACCATGCCCAGATAGTTATTTCTATTTTTTATTTATTTTTTTTTATTTATTTATTTATTTATTTATTTATTTATTTATTTATTTATTTTTGTAGAGGAAGGGTCTCACTATGTTTCTCAGTCTTGTCTCTAAGTACCGGCCTCAAATGATCCTCCCATCTGGCCCTCCCAAAGGATTACAAGTGTGAGCCACCAGATGCAGCTGTAATATGATTTTTGAAAGAGTTATTTACAATTAAGTCTAACAATTCTCATAGTGAAATCACAACAATTAATAAATCTATGTTGTTTTCCCCTTCTTACTTTTGCCAAATTATATCAGGTGATCTCTATAACTATTTAAAACTAACACAGAATAAGATCAATTTTGTATGTTTCCAAACTGAGTAAGGTTTTCTTTGAAAAACTTGTCTAATCTGAAATATTAGAATATACAATATGTTGCAAATTTTTTCATCTACAATATAGTTTATATTTTGGCTTTTCTTACAGCATCTTTAACCCTACAAAAGTCTTTAATTTGTATTTAGTCAATGCCCTTATAAGTTTGCATTGCATGTTCATTTTAAAAGTGTCATCCTCTACAAATAAATAAAATACCTAGGAATAAATTTAACCAAAGAAATGAAAGATCTCAACAATAAAAACTACAAAACATTGATGAAAGAAATTGAAGAAGACACAAAACATGGAAAGATATTCCATGTTCATGAATTGGAAGAATCAATATTGCTAAAATGTCCATACTACCCAAGGCAATCTATAGATTCAATGCAATCTCCAGTAAAATATCAATAACATTCTTCACAGAAATGGAAAAAAAAAATTATCCCAAAATTCACATGGACCCACAAAAGACCCAGAATAGCAAAAGCCATCCTGAGAAAAAAGAAAATAACTGGAGGAATAACATTAACTGACTTCAAATTATACTGTAGAGCTTTAGTAACTAAAACAGCATGACACTGGAATAGAAAAAGAAACTTAGTGGGACAGAATAGAAAAACCAGAAATAAGTCCACTTATCTATAGTGAACTAATTTTTAACAAGGTCTTGATAACTAGAATTTATAAGGAGATCAATCAACTAAATAGGAAAAGTAATCCTATTAAAAATGAGCAAAATATATGAAAATGCATTTCTGAAAAAAAGAGATATGCATGGTCAACAAGTATATGAAAAAATGCTCAACATCATTAGTCATCATAGAAATGCAAATCAAAACTACAATGAGATGTCATATCACTCCATTTAAAATAGCTTATCAAAAGGCAGGCAACAATGAATGCTGACAAGGATGTGGAGAAAATAGAACCCTTATACACTCGTTGTGGGAATGTAAATTAGGGCAACTAGTATAGAGAACAGTATGGAAGTTCCTCAAACACTAAAAATAGAACTAAATGACTATTTTAGTCATATGACTCAGCAATCCTACTGCAGGGTATATATCCAAAAGAAATAAAATCAGTATATTGAAAGGATATCTGCACTCCCATGTTTATTGCAGCACTATTCATAATAGCCAAGATTTGAAATCAGCCTAACTGTCCATCAATGGATGAATGAAGAAAACATGGTACATATACACAGTGGAATATTGCAGAGGATATTAAAAAATGCATAAAGTCCTGGGTAAAGGGACTATGAGAAAGGTGGAATTCTGACAGTTCTGCAAACAGGACTTGGGGTATGATTGTTATCAGCCAGCTGCATACAGCAGGCTTTGGACTGTATGGAAGCGTGACTGGTTTTGCATCCCTGCACTTTTCTCTTTTTTAAATGACTAAAATACTTATTTTATTTAAGCATATTATGGGGGTACAAATGTTTAGGTTGCATCTGTTGCCTTTCCCCTTCATCACCCCCAAAGTCAAAGCTTCAAGCGTGTCCATCCCCAAAATAGTGCTTATAGCACTCATTTTGTATGTATAGACCCATCCTCTCCTTCCCCCTCCTATCTGCCTGACACTTAATGAATCTTATTCCTATATGTGCACTTAGGTGTTGACCAGTTAAAAACAAATTGATAGTGAGTACATGAGGTGCTTATTTTTCTATTCTTGGGATACTTCACTTAGTAGAATGGGTTCCAGATCTATCCAGGAAAATACAACAGGTGCTATATCATCATTGTTTCTTATAGCTGAATAGTACTCCATAGTATACATATACCACATTTTATTAATCCACTCATATATTGATGGGCACTTGGATTATTTCCACATCTTTGCAATTGTGAATTGTGCTGCTATAAACATTCCAGTGTAGATGTCTTTTTCATACAATATCTTTTCTTCTTTTGGGTAGATATCCAGTAATGGAATTGCTGGATAAAATGGTAGATCTACTTGTATCTCTTTAAGGTATTTCCATATTGCTTTCCACAGAGGTTGCACTAGTTTACAATCCCATCAGCAGTATAGGAGTGTTCCTATCTCTCTGCATCCATGCCAACAAGAACAAGGACATTGACCAGTGGAACAGAACAGAGAACCCAGATATAAAACCATCCTCATATGGCCATCTAATCTTTGACAAAGCAGACAAAAACATACACTGTGGAAAAGAATCCTTAGTCAATGAATGGTGCTGGGAAAACTGGATTGCCACATGTAGAAGACTGAAATAGGATCCATACTTTTCACCTCTCACAAAAATCAACTCACGTTGGGTAACAGACTTAAACCTAAGGCGTGAAACTATTAGAATCCTGGAGGAAAACATCGGAAATCCTCTTCTAGATTTGGCCTAGGCAAATAATTCATGAAGAAGAACCAAAAGTCAATCACAGCAACAACAAAAATAAATAAATGGTACCTGATCAAATTAAAAGGCTTCTGCACAGCCAAAGAAACTGTTCTGAGAACAAACAGACAACCTACAGAATAGGATAAAAATTTCACATGCTATACATCCGATAAAGGGCTGATAACTAGAATCTATTTAGAACTCAGGAAAATCAGCAAGAAAAAATCAGACAACCCTATCAAAAAATGGGCAAAGGACATGAACAGAAACTTTTCAAAAGAAGACATAATAATGGGCAACGAACATATGAAAAAATGCTCAACATATGTAATCATCAGGGAAATGCAAATCAAAACCACAATGAGATATCACTTATCTCCAGTGAGAATGGCCTTTATCAAAAAGTCCCAAAACAATAAATGTTCTCATGCCCTTTTCCTTATGATGTTAAGAAAAAAACAGGGAAATAACAAAATAATTATAAGTTTAATGTATATGACTATTTTAAATAGAATTGTGTGGAACAATATGCCTACTATATGACACCAAATATTTTATCTATATGTTCTTTACTATAAAGACATATACCTTTCCATACAATAAATACAGAGATTTAGAGAGGTTTGAAAGCTATTTGAAATAAAAAGGGTCTCTCCTCCTCCTTTAGCCTGAGATTGTGGTCTGAAACATTCTTGGAGTCAGTGCCATGACACTAGTAGAGATGCTGGACGATCTCTACAGAATATTATTCAGCCATAAAAACTGTGAAATCTTGACATTTGCAACAACATCGATGGAACTAGAGAACATTATATTCAGTGAAATAAGTCAAGCACAGAAAGAGAAATCTCAAATGCTCTCACTCATATGTGGTTTCTAAATATTAAAACAATTGATCTTATGGAGACAGAGAATAAAATGATGTTACAAGAGGCTGGAAAGGGTAGTAGGGAGGAGTGGATAAAGTGAGGATTGTTAATGTGTGAAAAAATATAGTTAAATAGTCAGATAGAGTGAACAACATTTGATATTGCAAAAGGGACTATTGTCAATAATAAATTATGGTATACCTGAAAATAACTGAAAGAGTCGAACTGGAGTGTTTCTAACACAAAGAAATGATAAATTCTTGAGGGCATGGATATACCAATTACCCTAATTTGATTATTATACATTGCATGCCTGTGTCAAAGCATCACTTATGTCCTATAAGTATGTACAACTATTATGTACCCATGATAACTAAATTAAAAAATCATCCTTAACCACTTTGGTACCAGTGTCGACTATAGTTGATAGCCACAGATGAACACACACAGAAACTTTAGCCAACAGCCGTTATATAACTTTTCTAATTTTTCATTTATCAAAATAAAATTGTGCACATTTAAAACTAACGTAATGAAAACATATATGTATATGCTACCTATTCTGATTTACATTACAAGTAAAGCTACCTGCAAAGTAAAACAAGTGTTCAGTGCTTTAAAACTTTCCTCATCACACAAGAGCAAAACGGATTCGTCATCAATGCACAGCACAAACTATCGTGCGGACTATGAGTGCCAACTGTGGGCAACGTTTAGTGGCCGGTGAGCTCGATACCAAATTGGTTAATTAGTTAACTTTAAAACATACACTATACTTAAAACAATGTTATAAAAATACACTATTTTTTTCTTCTAGTACTTTTATGATTTTCTCTTTTAGACCCTTTAATCCACTCGGAATTAATTTTTCTGTGCAATGTGATATAAAGGTTTCTTCTCTTGTTTCCTGAATCAATTATTCTCAACTAAGGGTTATTTTGCCCTTCCCCTCCCTCGCCCAAGGAAGTTTGGCCATGTCTGGAGACATTTTTGGTTGTGACAACAGGAAGGAGGATTGCTAATGGCATCTAATGGGTGGAGATCAGGGATGCTGCTAGAAATTCTACAGTGCAGAGGACAGTTTCCTACAGGAAAGAATTATCCAGCTAAAAGTGTTAACACTGCTGAGGTCGTGAAACCCCACCCTAACTGGATATCTTTGGAGACAAAGGACTGGCTTTTAGGCTACAAAACTCAATCCCTTCCTGAAGTTGCTAAGAGACTTTAAGCTACACTGACGGACAAAAATCAAGATTCAGCACTTTGATTTTAACCCTTTATAACATGAATGTGTATGGTGAATGTGATAGTGAATATATCATATTTTTTTAGTTTGTGAAATATGTATTTTCCTTTGAAAAGTCAAAAGGACCCATAAGTACACACACAGACACATGTGTGCATACACACAGAGTTATGTGGGCTTTCCATGAGAGTTAAAATGCATCCATCTGCAATCCTGTCATAAGTATTCTTCATCACACATCACATCATTGCTGTTGGCTCTGTACCATCTTCCCCTATCAGCATGAATGATGGGACATTGAACAATACATGGTCAAGTAGTTTTTGTTTGTTCTTTTTCTTGTTATTCTAAACAACTAGTTTTCTAATGTCGTACTGTATTTAAAAAACAAATAGACACTAGAAATAACTTCAACTTCAAATCCAAGATAAAATAAAAACAATACTCCAAAATAAACCATGCATTGCCTTTATTGTATGGACAAAGGAAATATAATAAACTCTAGCCATTTTAACTTCTTCTCAGATAATCTTGTCCCTAAATTTTGTACTGGATCAAAAGTGTTTCCTATTATTGCTACTGACCATTCTTGAATACATATTCTAGTAAATTTGGAAAATTTAGCTGAAATACACTGTTAGACATCATATCATGCCTCATGGCTATGACATATAAGGACATTTTAGATTTTAACATAAGAAAAACATAAGATTAAAAATGAAGTGTAAAAGTTAGGGGGTTTTAGTCATTCTACAAAAAAGCTAGAGTTTAAAAACTCATAAAGTAATGTTGCCTGTTAGTTATACACCAAGAGTAATCTTAAAATATTATGTAAAATATAGTTTCAATTTTAGAGTAAATAAAAACTAAAAACTAGTCTGACCTATCTAGGGAAAATACATTGCAGCAATTGTTTTTCAATGTCAAACTTTAACACTTTTCTCTTAAATCCTTTTAAATTATAGAAACAGGATTTGTTTTTAATGAAGATTGGTGAAGACATGTTGTCCTTGATACTTATATTGGAGCAAACTTGAGGAAACTATGTTTCCTCAACTATGACAATGATGTTCTCTTCATGCAAACTTTAGGCAAGCTCTTCTGAGACCTCTGCTCAACTAGGCTCAGTCTTTTAGCTTCTGTATTTTTTTTGCATTGGCCAATTTTAGCAAGAATCCTAGCCAAGTTGGTTTAACTATAATCTCCCACCCTCCATATCTAATTACTTTCCTCATCCTCCACCCTGCCCCCAGTCATAATTGAACACTCTGGCCTGTCTTCAGCAAGAGTATCATTAGGTTAGTTTTTCAAGAATTACCCTACCCTTGTCATTTTTCATCCACTAGCTCCCTGACTCTGTTTCTTGGCTATCCATCCTCACTTTTCCTTGTTGTATTTGAAGTAGAGCCTGATCTCTCTCCCCTACTGCTGAACCTCACTGTAGTAGTCCCTAAAACTATCATGGTAACTCCCCACAATAAAATCTGCCTTATTTTTTAAACTAGTTTTGGAATTATTTTTCTTTAGCATTATGTATTTCTGAGTTGGTATGATTGATTTTGCTAAATATCACATTGTTATGCCTAGAAGCTAGTGTGCCTGTAGACTTTGCCACCACCTTTGTCAAGCTGTCATCACCAGTCAAGTATTATCTGGATATAAGGAAGGGGAGTTACTCCCCTGGAGTAGGCTGTCTGACCAATTCCAGTTTTTAAACTATTCTGATTTGTGGCTTTTCCACATATAGATGATAGATATTATCTGGACATAAACATGCTTTTGCAATATACCTAATATAGAGGTGTGCTGGCGTGTTTCAGAAGACTGGCTCTCAAAAAAAAAAAAAAATTCCTCATATTTGTGGTGATTTCCATGGTATGAATACTACAAACATGGCTGATGTCAAGTTGCCAACTTGACATAACTGAAACAGAGTTCAGAAGAGATGTGCACAATTGTACAATTAGCTGTCATGAGCTAGTACATACTGGCAGTAGCATACTATTGGCTCAACCTCTCTTTGTCTTTGGTTAAGGCATCTGCAACAGGTAGCTACTTAAACAAATGGTATAGAGATAATATTTTCAAGCATGTTAATGTATATGACCTTTACACTAGCCTTCCTAAGACATACATTTATATTTAAGTTTTGGGAAAGAGGTTAGAATTGTTGCAAAAAGAAAAAAAAAAGTTTGATATTCAAATTCTAATCATCAAAATAGGAAGCTGATAGGATACAAAACTAGGCTTTAGTAAGTAAGAAAACTTGTCTGAATTTCTCCTTTTGTCTTTTTATCATCTATAAGTATCAGGCCTGACTAAATAGATTCTAAAGTTTTCTATCTGCCATGATGGGGCACAGAAGGATGTGACATGGAGGAAGTAGAAATGTCATATCCTGTTCCCTCCTAGTTCTGGGGAATTATAGGAAGAAGGAGAGATAGAGTTAGGACAAAGAGATTAGTCATCAGTGTCTTTGCCTCACATCTTTAGTAGCACATCTAGGGAAGGGGGCAGGCTTTAGAAACATCTATATAATTGTAAAGGAATAATAAGTTCAGAGAAATTTAGCCATATGTACTTTTCTGAGATTAAATTTTTCTGAAGACTGGCATCACCCTAAACTAGAGGAAGGTTTGCAACTGAAAAAAATAGTTATGATACCAAGTAGTTAAGACATACAGCTCCCATGTAACGCAGAAGGCATGTAGAATTTTTCAATTCCCCTATAGAGTATAAAAGAGATAGGTGAGGATGCCTGTTAGAGAGTTTGTAAGAGGAGGCCAAAAATATGTGGATGAACTGGCCCTATCATTGAGTACTGCAAGGCAGACTTACTGAGTCAGAATTCCAACCCTAACTGATGGGTCTGAGTCGCTTGCAGAAGCAGACATGCAGAACTTGTATTTAGGTAGAAATGGTCACTGAGAGTCAAAACATTACAAAATCTGACAACCAAGAACAACGTTTGAGGGTAAACAGAGAAGCCACAAGATAATATAAGGCCCTGCCCATGAGGATATGAGGCTTACCCATTCCTTGCAGTCCCCACATGGTGTAAGCTTACCTTCCCTATACATCTCAACTTCATCTTAGAGAGGAGCAGGGGGCAGAGAAATGAACTCTGAAAACTGGTCTAAGCAATGCAAGTAGAAACTATATTACTTAAAGTGATATTTCCATGCTACTAAGTACTGAGTTGATTTTGTATGTTTGTGTGTGTGTGTGTGTGTGTGTGTGTGTGTGTGTGTGAGTGAGTGTGTAGGGGACTGCTCAAGAGGAAAGTCACATAAATTATACAGTCAGCCCTCTCTATCTGCAGCTTCCACATCTGCAGATTCAACCACTTGTGGATCAATAATACAAAATACAAAATATCAATACAAAAATAAAATATTATAAAAATAATGTTATAACAACAATAACTGTTTATATATTTACATTATATTAAGTATTATAAATAATCTAAAGATGACTTCAAGTGAACAGGAGGGAGGATATGCATAGGTTATATTTAAATACCATGCCATTTTATATAAGGACTTGAGCATCTGCAGTTTTTAATATCCTCAGGAGTTCCAAGAACCAATCCCCCACAGATACTAAAGGACAACTGTGTATGGAGAAGCTACATTGTTTTTATTCACCTAGGCATACCAATTTTGTGATTTTCTTTACATATAATTGCCTTTTTGAGGAGACTTGGGAGATGGGCTACAGTCATATAATTATGGACAAGAAAAAAAGCATGAATATCACCATTTCAACAGTGCTGCTCATCCCAAGAAAGGCAACAGAGTAAGCTGAATTGAGGTTATGGGGACCAAGGACATGGCTGAAGAGTCAAAATCTTACAGGACTCAATGACATGTAGCAAGACATCTCTAAAATCTGCTTTGGGAGAAAGTGGATACTATGCATGAGGCCTTATAATAAATGTTCTAAGGACATAGCCAAATCATGTTCATAGCACCAAACTATTTGCAACAGGAAGGCAGGGTTCTTATTTAAAAGTGCTGCTCTCCTGCGATCACTTTATCTCATTCTCTAGTCTCAGCCTCTTTTTTTTTTTTTTCTTATCCCTCTCCCCTGTTGTTTCATTCCACCCTTTACCCTGATTCACTAAGCCCAGTAAGCAGTGATCACTACTTTGTGTTGAGATCTGCTAACGCAAATGCACTGTTATCACAGCATTAAAAAAAGAGGAAGATAAGTTCTTGCTGAGGAAGAGTAATGGACTGACTATAGTCCTGAAGTAGCTGATAACAGAGAAATTCAGGCTTAGGGGCACAGATGAAGTGAGAGGAGGATAGTAATGCAGAAAGAAATTCTAGTGCTATTAAGAGAAGATGGAGTAGCAGAAGGTACCAAAAATTTAAATGCTCATTAATTTGTATGCCTTCTTTAGAGAAATGTCAGTTCAAATCTTTTGCCCATTTTTAATGAATCATTTTTTATTTTTAATTTTTATTTGTTGTTTAATCGTAGGGACTCCTCATTCATTTTAGAAATTAAACCCTTATCAAATATATAGTTTGCAAATATCGTCTCTGATTCAGTAGGTTGTCTTTTCATTCTATTGATTGTTTTCTTTGCTGTACAGAAATTTTGTAATTTGATGCAGTCCCTCTTGTCTACTTTTGCTTTTTATGTGTGTGGTTTTGGTGTCATAGCCAAGAAATCATTGCCGAGACCAATGTCAAGATGCTTTTCTCCATATGTATTATTATGTGTCAATTAAGATTAAAAGTTAAATTTAAGAAAACATATTTTTCCCAATTTTCCTCTAGAAACTTTACAGTTTCAGGCCTTACATTTAATTCTTTAATGTATTTTAAATTGATTTTAAGTTTATGTCTGTGTATTTTGCAAGATAAGAGTCCAATTTCACCCTTTCGCTGTGTATATCCAGTTTTCCAAGCACCATTTTTTGGGAAAACTTTCATTTTCCTATGTATTTTTGGCACCCTTATCAAATATCAGTTGACCTTATATGCATGGAATAATTTCTGGGCTCTCAATTCTGTTCCATTGGTCTAGACAGCTGTCTTTATGTAGCCAACAGGTATACGAAAATATGTTGATCATTAATTATTAGGGAAATTAAAATCAAAACTATAGTGAGATATCACCTCACACCTTTCAGATTGGCTGTCATTAAAAAAAAAAAAAAAGTAAAAGTTGGTAAGGATATAGAGAAAAGGAAACACATGTACACTTCTGGTTGGAATGTAAAATGGTATATAAGCTATGAAAAACAGCATGAATGTTCCTCAAAAAATCAAAAATTAAACTATTAATAAAATCTCTATATTAGATAAATAAGTTGTAGGGATCTGTTGTGCAATACAGTGCTATAGTTAACACTATGATAATGTGCACTTCAAAATTTATTAAGAATGTAGATCTTATGTTAAATGTGCTTACCACACAAAACACTAAAATATAAAGCTAAAACACAGCAAATAAAGAAACAAACAAAAAAAGGTATGGAAGAAAACTTTAGGAGGTGTTAGATATGCCTGTCACCTTGGTTGTGGTGATGACATCACAGCTGTCTGCACATGTGCAAACTCCTCAAATTGTTCACATTAAATATGTTTGGTTCTTCGTATATCAGTTGTACCTCAATAAAATTACTAAAAATGTCTATTCACCCCCTTTGATGCTGCTCTGCAAGTGCCCATGTATCAGTCCCACCCTAGCTATTTCTTCCTGAGGTTTTGAAACTTCTTCCTCATCCCTTGCTGAGACACTAAACCAATGCTCCTTGTTTAATTGGGTTGTCTCACTAACCCATATGTAGGATAGCTCCACTTACAACTTTTCCCATTTGCTGGTCCAAAAGCTCTACCCTCAAGTTTTGGCTTCTATTCAAAGGCCACATCATTAGTTCCACATGGCTTTAGCTTTGCTGCATGTACCACTAAGAATAAGTTGCACATGCTACTTCCAGGCTATTTTTATCATCTAGCAAGGCAAATCATTCACATGGTCTTAAGAACGTAATTTAATCTAACATTCCCCAGCGATTAAGAGAGAACCTAGAGTCATATTATATACCAACCCATCATTAGGAAAAGATTAATAAATATTGGCAGTTCATGTACTAAACATGAAGTAATGGACTAGGGCCTATGCATAAACAAAGAAAACAAACACAAAGCCTCTACTTTCAGATATTTGTCAGTCTAGTTGGACAAACATATATGTAAACAGATATTTTCAGTACAATGTAGTAATTACAATGATAGAGAGAAGTCCAGAATACTGCAAGGAAAGGAGTGCAAAAAGAAATGTAGAGGGTCTTTGTGTAACACAACTTGGTTCAAGTCAGAGAAGACTCCCTGAAGAAACTAATGCTACAGTTCAGTTTTAAATTATGAATACTTAAATTTCCACCACAGGATCTTTGTACATTTTGTTTTGCTTTTAAATTTTATAGTATCCACCTTTAAAAATAAAATAAACAATAATTCTTTAAATTTTCCAAAAGCCTCCTGATTAATCTAGAAATGTTAGATTTATTTTGCAAAGTCAATATTAGGTTTTATTTATCACATGCAATATAAGTTTGGAATGTTCCCTCATGGGCTCATTAAATTCATCTGCAACTGCTTTCTGAATCTTTTTGTTGAAATATGTACAACATTTCAAAGTAATGGAGAACTAGCAGAAATAGAAAAGTATGTTATTGTAGGGAAGTGTGGTTTTCTATAATTCAATGGTGGTCAAGAAACCTTGGTTTCCTTCACAAGAACTTCATGATTTCATAAATGTGGTGACATAATGCAAGAAAATTAAATCATGTAAGCGTCTCTAACAGCAGGGTATTTCAGGTAGGCATTGTGCAATTTCTTCAGTGAACCTGGAAAATGGAGTTTCAGGAGATTGCCAAAAAAGAATGTATCATTTTGGGCAGTCTTACCAAGTGGTAAGACTATTGCTCGGTAGTAAGGATGGAAAATGTTTCATTTATCCCTTTTCACACAAGATTTTGTTCTATAGAATGATATCAGAGGTAATGTGGATTAAGCCAGGGGTCCACAACACTTTGTATAAAGGCAGAGATAGTAAATATGCTTAGTTTTTATTAGCCATCAGGTATCTTTCACAACCACTCAACTTTGCCAGTGTAGCACAAAAGTAGCCATAGAAAATGCGTAAATGATGGATGTGGCTATGATTCAATAAAACGATATTTAATAAGACAGGTGACAGTGAGGATTTGGCCCATGGGCCTTAGTGTGCCAACCCCTGGAGTGAACTATTAGAGTGGAATCAACCCAAACTCAAAGTGTCTAGACTTAGGAAAAGATAGATTGTAATAAAAATAACAATCAGCAGCAAATATGGTTAATGATTGCTGTCAGGTATCATGAATGGGCAAGAAGCATCTTTACAAATCTGTACAATTTCCTCTATTAAATATGGAATTCAAAAACCCAACTAAGTACAATGTTTAAAACTTTATTTTCTATTATTTATGATGCCCACAATGAGGAAAACAAGCTCTAACATCCTGGGTCAAAACTTGGCAGCAATATGAATATGTAATGTCTATTAATAAGTGTTCATAATAAATAGCTGCAGAGATTGAGAGGGCACTAGTCAAAACAAAGAACATAAAAAGATTGAGTCTAATTAAATCATAAAGTAAAGTAACAATTATGTAGAGACTCATTATATTGTGGAAAATACATTCTACTAAAGTTTTAAAAAAGAGTTCCAACACACAAATGGCTCATACTTTATAATAGGCTCTATTTAGAGAGATAAACCATGATCCTCATAATACCCTTTGTTATTTATGGAAAGATCACATTTCAAAGCACAGGAGGGGACCTCAATGGGTTGTATTGTTCAGCCTTTTATCTGCAGTCAGGATTAATTAGGGTAATAGCTAGCATGTACCCAGTGCCTACTCTGTGCCAGGAATTTTCCACATAATACCTTGAATCCTCACATCTTTTTTTATTCTGCATTTTTAAATTTTATTTCAATATAATATGAAAGTATGAACATTTTGTTTGCATTTTATATCTTTGTCTCTCCCTAGCAAGGGTTAGAGGTATGCCCCTCCCCTCCACAAGGCTCACTGCATCCCTCAGATGTGGTCTACCCTCGCAACTCCTGAATCCCTGGTGAACACCACCACCCTTTGAGCACCATAGTGTTAATCAGTTAGCACCAATTTGACTGTTACCTCCGCCTCACATCCTTTTAATCACAACTCTGCTACTTACTACCTTTATGACCGTGGGGAATGAATTTAATCTCTCTGGACTGCTGTTTCTGAAGGGGGTCCTCTGGAATCAGCCAGTCACCACTCCATAGAAGTCTGGGTAGAGTAGCTGGAGAAAAATGTATTATCTTTTGAAGGATTTGTTATCAGGAACTTAGAAACCACAATAACCATCTAAGAATAAAATCTACAGAGAAAATATTTTGAATCTAGAAAGCTTGTTGAAATACTGAAGAAATTTGGACACCCTCTAGCAGTCAGTTAGAGAAGGCTGTCAGAGGAGTAATGCTTTTGCTGACTTATGAAAATATGAGTAGAAACAAATTAGGTGGGATTGGAGAAAGGAGATTCAGACAGAGAGAAAAGCATGGGAAAAAGGGTGGAGATTGGAAACCACGTGATGTGTGTGGGCAATTGCAATCATTTCAGAGTTGCCAATGAATGGCCTTTGAGGATGGATCTGAGAAGATGTTTCTTCAGAGGATGTCAGAGACCAGATTTTGAAGGGCTCCCTCTATTTCCTGAGGTTTCTGAAAAGAATGGAGAAATAAAACAGGCTTTTAAACAAAGGAGTGATACAATCAGCTTTGATTTTTTAGATAAATTATGATGACAGCTTTATGAAAGTTGAATTGAAAATGTCCCAGATAAAATATGATGAGATCTTCTGCTCAAGTGGCCAATGTAGTATAAATATGAACAATATGACAATACAAAATATTAGGAGAGGTCAAATTTACAGGATTTGGTGATTGTTGTTTTGGTGGAGGGGGAGAGAGAGAGGGAAGACAAGAAGAAGAAGAAGGAGGAGGAAGGGAGGAGGACTAGAACAAGAAGGAGGTGGAAGAGAAAAGGAGGAAGAAGGAAAAGGAGAAAGAAGAAGGAGAGAGGAGAGAGGAAGGATAAGGAAAAAGAGAGGATAAGGGCAAGTATAAATGAGAGGAATGGATCAAAAACAACAGGATGACTGGTGATATCCCTGAGAAAGAGAATATTGAGTGGTAGTTCAGAAGAAGGATAATGTAGCAGATTTAAGCTCAGGCATTGGAAAGAGATCACCTTGATTATTTATAGCCCAGTTGTGCCAATTATTTTCTGTGAGACCCTGGTTAAGGTATTTAATGCTTTTTTGCCTCAGTTTTCTCATCTGTAAAAGGGAGATCTAATGGCTTTGCTATTGAGAAAAAATAGGTTAATATACATAAAGTTCTCAGAACCATGGCTCTCAATAAATAACCTATAAATGTGAACTGTTTTTTTTTTTCTTCAGGAGATAAAATGTACTTGTTTGGGTTTGAATATGCTGGTATTTAAATGTATTTGTTATACCTATATGAAAACAATTACATCTGTTTTTACTCATTGCTACATCCCTAGAAAAGTGCCCTGTTCATAGTAGGAATTTAAGATTTATTTGTTAGACAAATAGATAAATGAGTAAATGCGTAAGATATAGACTAGGCAATTATATATGCATCTGAAATCCATGGAGATGTTAGGGATGGAGTAGTAGATGTGGTAATGTGGACTGTGGGACTGGCCGAGATTCTTCAGAAGTATTTAATCCTAGGAGACAGTAGCATTTAAGAGTCAGAGGTCACAGAAATAAAAGAATATAAAGAGTATCAATAGAGATCAGATAAGAACCAGGTAAATGTGGTATCTAGAAGCTAAAGTAGAGTTTCCATGATGTATTTATAATGGAAAATATTTCAACATGTTTCAGCAAGTTAGACCATAAACTTTCAAGCCATGCTTTGCTCCCGTAACCCTTCAGCAGATTTTATCCCAAGCTCCTCTATACTATCTCTACACTTCATACATGTGATTACTACTTCTCTGTAAACAGCACTGGGTGTCTAACTTCCTTCACTATATTTTGAGTCACTTGAAGGAAAAGACCTGGTATTATACATCTGTATGTTTCTGGTATCAAGCACAGTGCTTGTAATGTAATAGATGGCTGGTTGAATGCATCTTCAATGAACTATGTTAATTATATGTCACCGAAATAACTTGTCTCAGGGACATGATTTTTTTACATGAAAAACAAATAACATTATTGTTTATGCATATTCTAACTCCAACAAAACTGAATAGCTGAAAGGAAGAGTCCAAAGTAAGTGGACTAATGGCATGTGCTACTCTGAAATTTTATTCTCACGCTCATCCTATTGGGCTTTGAGGGGAGCATTCTCCACTTGGAATGAGCTTCAGAAGTGTTCAGTTTAAATATCATGAACCTGATGAAACTTAGCATGTGAACAACTTATTTGAACTTGACAGACACTCCATCAAGAAGCATTTAATAGAGGGGGTAGGAAAATGGCAGAGTAAAGGTAACCCCTTGGACTTCTGCTCCCAGAGAAGGAGACATAGATCTTGGTCTCCTACATGCAAGTGGATTGCCCCACTACAAGGATATCATCAAGAATCTGCAGAGGTGCAGCGTGGGACTCCCAAAAAAGGAAAAAACAAGGTCATCAGGAGATAAGATCAGGTTCTCTGGAGAGTGCAAAACAAACAATAGGGTGCGTGGGAGGGCGCCGGCCCTCCAGGCCAGGGGGTGAAGTAGGATCAGCCCTACAGGAGAACTCCTTGCTTCCCCCATTGAACTCCACACCCACCCAGCCAGGGACCTGTCTGAAGTTGGTGCAAAATCTCAGCAAGAGAAGAGGGTGCTAGAGAGTGCCATCACTGGGGGAAAACACGGTAAACTCCCCTGAGCTCCGTGTTAGGATGGCTCCAAGACGGAAGGAAACTGAACTAAGTAGATAGGGGAGGAAGTTAGATGTGTTGCCTCTGGTAACCAGTGGGACCATCCCTACAGAGTGGTTCACTAAGTCAGGGACTCTAAGCTGTAACTCCCTCAGGCGAATAAGACAGCACAGGGCGGGTCAATAAGAGCGAGAGCTATGGCTGAACAGGTGGTAGGGCAGGCGGCATAGAGGAGGCTACAGAGTGTCCTGGTGACCCAGACTCCCAACCCAGCACCTGCCACACCCTAAACAGTCACTCCCAGTGCTGGTACCCTGCGAGTGGGCAAGCGGTCACCGTTGAGGGGGTCCACAGCCCAGCCAACATACAGTGAGGCGGGCAAGCCCCCTTCAACGCCCAGCCTAGAGACAGACTGGGGACAGTCTGGGGAGCTACTTTCTCCCTCTAGCCTGCATCACTCCTTCCAAAAGTGATAGGCTCCACCCCAGGAGGCGGAGCGAGACAAGAAAACCCACACTCCCCCAGATCTAGGGAGAACTCCCTAGGCCTGTATAGTGTGTAAGCACACAGTATAAAAGACCTGGCTTACCTGAACAGCTTAGGTCACCCAGTTGAACAAAAAACTGGGACTGGATCTCCTCCCTGGACAGGGGAAAGCTACACAAGCAACCCCTCCCATCAGGGGAATCTTTCAAGTGTGGTGGAATAGCTGCCCCCAGTGTCTGATCAAGAAACTACAGAAGACAGGACGCCTGAGCACCATCAATTCATCCAGATGGGGAGGGCCCAGTGTAAAATTAATGGAAATTCAAAAGACCAAACCAAAAACATTCCCTCTAGGAGATACACTGGCTCTCAAGAAATGGAGACTGAACAAAGACAAGACACTAAAATGACAGAAGAAGTATTCCAAAATTGGATTGTAAGAAAGCTCAATAATATGCAAGAAAAAAAATGGACAACCAACACAAGGAAACTACAAAGAAAATACAGGAATTGGAAGAAAGATTCACTAAGGAAATTGAGATCTGGAAGAAGAATCAATATGATATTCTAGAAATGAATAACCTATTCAGGGAAATGCAAAACACAGTGGAAAGCCTCAAAAATAGGGTGGACCAAACAGAAGAAAGAATGTGAGAGATTGAAGACAACACCATCAAATCAAATGAGTTAATCACAGAGTTAGAGCAGAAAAATACGACACATGAGCAAAGCTTACAAGAATTGTGGGATTATATGATGAAAAATAACCTGTGGGTCCAGTGGATTCTAAAGAAGGAGGAAGAAAAACCCAAGGGTTAGATAAGCTATTTGAAGAAGTAATTGAGGAAAATTTCCCAGGTCTAATCAGTAACTTAGAAATAGAAATACAAGAGGCCAAAAGGACTCCTGGGAGATACAAAGTAAAAACAAAAACACCACAGCATGTAGTCACCAGACTGACAAAAATGTCAACAAGAGAGACACTACTACAAGCTGTAAGGTGAAAGAACCAAGTTACACATAAAGTTAAATCGATCCGAATAACACAGAATTCTCGATTGAAACAACACAAGTAAGGAGAGACTGGGGCCCCATTCTGACTCTTTTGAAACAAAATAACACCCAGCCTAGATTCTTGTACCCTGAAAAATAGAGCTTTATATATGAAGGAGAAATTAAGACATTCTCAGATAAGCAAAGTCTCAGTGAATTCACCAAGACAAGACCAGCCCTACAGGAAGTATGCAAAACAGTGTTACGCATGGAACAGCATAATAAAAACCCACGAATATAAAAACAACCAAAACCTAAAGATTAAAGGGCGGACATTACAATGGCTCAAGAGAGAAATCAAAGCAACAACATCCAACCCAACAGAATGAACAGTAAACTGCCTCACCTATCAGTTCGCTCAATAAATATGAATGGCTTAAACTCCCCACTCAAGAGACATAGGCTGGCTGAATGGATAAGAAAATACAGGTCAGGTATCTGCTGTCTTCAGGAAACACATCTAACCTGCAAGGATGCATATAGACTAAAATTAAAGGTGTGGAGATCAGTATTCCAAGTAAGTGGAAGCCAAAAGAAGGCTGGCATGGCAGTTCTAATCTCAGAAGATTTAGTTTTTAAACCAACAAAAGTAGTGAAAGAAAAAGATGGTCATTATATAATGGTGAATGGCACAGTTCAACAAGATGAGATAACAATTTAAACTATGTATGTACCCAATTTAGGTGCACCCCAATTCATAAAGTAAATCTTACAGGATCTAAGAAAATTGATTAATAGCAACTCCATAATTACTGGAGATTTCAACACCCCGCTAACTGCAGAGGACAGATCCTCCAAAGAGAAAATTAATAAGGAAATAATGGACTTAAGCAAAACACTAGAACACTTGGGTCTGATTGACATTTACAGGACATTCTACCCAAAATCCACTGATTATGTGTTCTTCTCATCAGCTTATGGGATATTCTCTAAGATTGACCATATCCTAGGACACAAAGTAAGCCTCAAGAAACTAAAAAAAAAAAAAGAAAAAAAAATCATACCGTGTATCTTCTTAGATCACAGTGGAATAAAAGTAGAAATCAACCGTAACAGAAACTCACATTTCTACGCAAAAACATGGAAATTAAACAACCTCCTACTAAATGATTACTTCATAAATGAAGAAATCAAGATGGAAATAAAAAAATTCTATGAAGAAAATGACAATGGAGAGACAAGTTATCAAATCCTCTGGGACACAGCTAAAGCAGTTCTGAGAGGAAAGTTTATCTCCATAAATGCCTATAACCAAAAATCAAAAAGATCACAAATAGACAATCTAAAAAATGACTCAAAGAGCTGGAAAAAGAAGAACAGCAAAAGGCCTAACCCAGCAGAGGAAAGGAAAGCAAAAAGATCGAATCAGAAGTAAACGAAGTTTACCACAGGGAAGCAATACAGGAGATTAATAAAACAAAAAGTTGGTTCTTTGAAAAAATATACAAAATTGACATGCCTTTGACTAGGCTAAAGAAAAGCAGAAAAAAGAAATCTGAACTAAGCTCTATCAGGAACAAAAAAGGAGATATCACAACTGATCCCAGGGAGATACAAGATATAGTTTACAAATACTACAAAAACCGTTATGCATACAAACTGAAAAATGTGAAGGAAATGGACAAATTTCTAGAAACACACAGCCTCCCTAGGCTCAACCAGAAAAAATAGAACTCCTGAACAGATCAATATCAAGAGACGAAATAGAAACAGCAATTGAAAATCTTCCGAAAAAGAAAAGTCCCGGTCCAGATGGTTTCAAACCCGAATTTCACCACACTTACAAAGAAGAACTGCTGCCTATTTGGCAGAAATTATTCCACTACATCGAGAAGAATGGAAACCTCCCTGACACCTCCTATGAAGCGTATATTACTCTGATACCAAAACCAGGAAAGGATGCAACAAAAAAAGAAAACTACAGACCAATATCCCTTATGAATATAGATGCAAAATTTTTCAACAAAATCATTGCTAACCGAATCCAGATGCTTATCAAAAAATTAATCCATCATGACCAAGTGGGCTTCATAACAGGGATGCAGGGATGGTTCAACATACGTAAATCTATAAATGTATTTCACCACAAAAATAGAAGCAAAAACAAAGATAACATGATTCTTTCAATAGTTGCAGAAAAAGCTTTTGACAAAATTCATCACCCTTTCATGATACAAACACTTAATAAAATAGGCATAGAAGGGACATACCTAAAAATGATACAATCCATATACAACAGACCCATAGCCACCATCACATTGAATGGGGCAAAATTGAAAGCATTCCCTCTTACAACTGGAACCAGGCAAGTCTGCCCACTATCTCCACTTCTATTCAATATAGTGCTGGACGTCCTGGCTACAGCAATCAGACAGGAAAGTGGAATTAAAGGTATCCAAATAGGAGAAGAAGAAATCAAACATTCACTGTTTTCTGATGTTATGATATTATATTTAGAAAACCCCAAACATTCAACCAAGAAAGTCCTGGAATTCATAAATGAATTTAGTAAAGTCTCAGGATACAAAATCAATACACAGAAATCAGTGGCATCCATATACGCCAACAACAATCAATCTGAGAACCAAATCAAAGGCTCAATTCACTTCACAATACAAACAAAGAAAATAAAGTACCTAGGAATATACTTAACCAAGGAAATAAAAGACCTCTACAGGGAGAACTATGAAACACTGAGGAAGGAAATAGCAGAAGATGTAAACAGATGGACATCCATACTATGTCCGTGGGTCGGCAGACTCAACATCATTGAAATGTCTATATTACCCAAACTGATCTACATATTCAATGAAATACCTGTTAAAATCCCATCATCATTCTTCACAGATATAGAAAAAATAATTTTACACTTTGTGTGGAACCAGAAAAGATCCCGCATATCAAAAGCAATTTTAGGCAATAAAAAAAAAAATGGGAGGTATTAATATGCCAGATATCAAACTATGCTACAAAGCTGTAGTAATTAAATCAAACTTGTATTGGCACAAAACAGGAATATTGACCAGTGGAACAGATTTGAGAATCCTGATATAAAACCATCCTCATATAGCCATCTAATCTCTGACAAAGCAGACAAAAACATACACTGGGGAGAAGAATCCCATTTCAATAAATGGTGGTGGGGAAACTGGATAGCCACTTGTAGAAAGCTAAAGCAGGATCCACATCTTTCACCTCTCACAAAAATCAACTCACTCTGTATAACAGACTTAAACCTAAGATATGAAACTATTAGAATTCTAGAGGAAAATATTGGAAACACTGTCCTAGACATCAGCCTAGGCAAAGAATTTATGAGGTAGACCCCATAGGAAATCACAGTAGCAACAAAAATAAATAAATGGGACATGATCAAACTAAAAAAGTTCTGCACAGCCAAAGAAATTGTCATGAACGTAAACAGACAACCTACAGAATGAGATAAAATTTTCACATCCTACACATCTGATAAGGGGCTGATAACTAGAATCTACTTATAACTCATGAAAAACAGCAAGAAAAAATCAAACAACCCTATCGAGAATTGGGCAAAGGACATGAACAGAAACTTTTCTAAAGAAGATAGAAGAATGGCCAACAAACATATGAAAAAATGATCAACATCTCTAATCATCAGGGAAATGCAAATCAAAACTACAATGAGATACCACTTAACTCCAGTGAGAATGGCCTTTATCAAAAAGTCCCCAAATGATAAATCCTGATATGGATTCGGAGAGATATGAACACTCCTACACTGCTGGTGGGACTGCAAACTAGTTCAAACTCTGTGGAAAGCTATATGGAGATACCTTAAAGCAATACAAGTGGATCTACCATTTGATTCAGCAATCCTATTACTGGGCATCTACCCAAAAGATCCAATGGCACTCTACAAAAATGTCACCTGCACTCGAATATTTATAGCAGCACAATTCATAATTGCAAAGATGTGGAAACAACTCAAGTGCCCATCAATCCATGTGTGGATTGATAGAATGTGGTATATGTATTCCATGGAGTACTATACAGCTCTAAGAAACAACGGTGATATAGCACTCCTTGTATTTTCCTGGTTAGAGCTGGAACCCATACTACTAAGTGACGTATCCCAAGAATAGAAAAACAAGAACCACATATACTCACCAGGTAACTGGTATTAACTGAGCAGCACCTACGTGGACACATAGGAACTACAGTAATTGGGTATAGGGCAAGTGGGAGGGGGCAATGGGGCGGGTATATACATACATAATGAGTTAGATGTACACCGTCTGGGAGATGGTCACGCTGTAAGCTCAGACTTGTGGTGGGAGGGGAGGAAAGGGCATTATTTGAAACCTTAAAAATTTTAACCCCATAATATGGTAAAATAGAAAAAGAAGCATTTAACAAGTGCATTCACCAGTGACCTTTCAGATCCAAAGAAGGTAGTATTTCCTCACTTAGTGACAAAATTATACCCCATGAATAGCTTACTCACTGCTGGTTTCTGTTCATATAAGCATTTTTAATACCCACTATTGAACTATGATATCCTTATGGTCAGAAACCACATCTTATTAATCTTTGTATCCCCATCACCTAACAGTAACTGATAGCTATTTAGCTCTTGGAAAAGTTCATTTAATTAGTTATTAGTATTAGACCACTTATTCTGTATGTGAATTCAATGCAAAGGTATAAATCAGGCAGTTATTAAATGTAAGCCTTAGTTTAGAACACCCTCTTCTCTGTGGTATAGAAGAGAACTAAGTCATACATTTGTTCACTTCAACTTTTTGAAAATGACATGCTCACACAAGTGCTTGTGTAGACTTATAGCAAGAAGTAAACAAAAGAACCAATAGGAAGAACACGTTTTAAAAAGCAAAAACGTAATGAAACATCTATGCACCAGTCTCACAGGGTATCATATAATTAGTACTCCCTGAAGAATAATTGTTGTTTGAGATGTATAGCAGAGGTGTGGGTTGTTAAATGTTTCAGATGTTTGCAAAATAATTTAGTTGACTTTATATCTAAAAGTCTATCACAGTGAACATAAGTGATAACTACTTGAACAAACCCTAGTTGATTTTGATTAATTTTAATTGAGTTTGTTTAAAAAATTCAGTCCCATGATAAATACTATTTAAATCTAAATGACACAGTTTGAGTAAGGAAGACTAATAACTCACTTTTATCATTTTTATTTTTAAAATTAATATACAATGAAATGGGCTTGGTATACAGTTCTATGAATTTTAACACAAATATAGGTTTGTATAACCACCACCACAGTCAGGATACAAAGCAGTTATTTCACTTCCCAAACTCCCTAGCACTACCCATCTGCAGCTATACTATCCTCCTACCCCAGTGCTTGGCAAACATTAATTTGTTCTACACAGCTATAGCTTTTGTCTATTCAAGAATGTTATACAGTTGGTTATCCAGTTTTCCTGGCACCGTTTATTGAATAGAGATTGCTTTCCCAAGTGTATTTTTCTGTGCTTTGTTAAAGATTAGATGACAATTTGAGGATGGTTTTATATCTGGGTTCTCAGTCCTGTTCCAATTTTCTATATCTCTATACTTGTGCCAGTTTTACGCTGTTTTGATCACTATATGCTTGTAATAAAACATGAAATCTGGTATACTGATGCCTCCCAATTTGTTCTTTTTGCTAAAGATTGCTCTGGCTATACAATGGTGATATTTTTATAGGGATTGCATTAATTATGTAGGTCACTTTAAGTAGTATGGACCTTTTAACACTATTGATTCTGCCAATCCATGAACATGATAGGGAGGGGGAATTTCTAGGAGTGAAAAATTATTGAGTTAGAGTGAAGAAAAAAAGTGTCTTCAACATTTCTTTATCCTCCTCTTCTTCAGATGCAGAGGCACCTCAGGAAGGCTTTTACCAAATACCCCAGTTAAACTAACCTCTGAATAAAGGTGCCTGAGCTAGGGATGCATATATACCTAAATGCATGGCTAGCCAGAGGGAGTATGTTGAGGTATGAGTCTGTGACTCAACTCCAATTAGAAACTGCAAGGCATTTGTTGTGCACCAAATGTGGTGTGAGGGAGCAGTTTCTGTGGGAAAGCTTGCCAGGTAAAGCCTTTATAATTGCCTGTGGTCAGGCTATAAAAATCACACATAAGATTTGACCAGGACCCATACTGCTTAGTCATGAGTCAGTTTATTACAGTAGTCTGGGCCAGAGAAAATGGTGATTGATCCATAATGATGGCAAGTGAGGATTATGTGAAGTCAAATGATTCTAAAGATATTTTATAGGCATAACTAGCACAACTTTAAAATTAATTGAATACAGGTGGGGGTAGCTATTAAGGGAATGAAGAGAATCAAATAAAACTTTATTTATGAAAAAAACATATGGGAATATAGTAGTATACTTTGATGAAGCGGAGAAGACTAGAGCAGAGGCACACTTTGGGGAAAATCAAGATCTTAATGTTTAAGATACATATTGGAGAACTATTTGGATATGTCAGGGAAGCTGTTGGATATTTGTGGCTGGTCTTCCAGGGTAAAAATCAGACATGAAGATACATTTAGAAAGTCTTTGGCTCATAAAGAATATTTCGGAATAAAGTTTCAGAATTCACTGTTTGATAGCCAGTATTTAAAGCTTTTGTATTGAATAAAATAATCCATGCAGATGATTTAGATAGAGACTGAAGGCTCAGGACAGAGCCCTAGGGGACTC